>PVIH01016922.1:0-43770 GCA_004025045.1 Sigmodon hispidus
CACACACCTCCATTGAGACAACTTCTTCCTTAGTCTTCCCTTTCATCCCACCCCTAACCCCCACAACCTGATCTTTCATGTTCCCATAAGATTCACCTCCAACCTCTACTCCCAGAGATCTCTTCTATTTCTCCTTTCTAGGGAAATTCATGAATCATTCCTTAGGCTTTTCTTGTTACCTAGCTACTATGGGGCTGTAGATTGTACCCTGGCTATCCTTTATAACCAATAACCATTTATGAGTGAGTACATACTGTATTTGTTTTTCTGTGTCTGAGTTACTTCACTCAGGATTATTTTATCTAGTTCCACCCACTTTTCTACAAATTTCATGATATTGTTTTTTGTTGTTGTTAAGTAATACTCCATTATGTGAATGCACCACATTTTTTTTTTTTTTATCTCCTTTACGGCTGAGGGGAATCTAAGTTGTTTCCAGTTTCTTGTTATTACAAATGATGCTACAATGAATGTAGTTGAGCAAGTATGACTGAGCATTCTTTGGGTATATGCCCAAAAGTTTTATTACGGAGTCTTGAGGTAGACTGATTCCAAATTTTCTGAGAAACCACCATATGGATTTTAAAAGTGTTTATACAAGCTTGCACTCCAACCAGATGTGGAAGAGTGGTCTTAATCAACATCCTTTCTGCTATAGGCTGTCTTTAGTGATTTTTATTTTAGACATTCTGAAAGGTTTAAGATGGTATCTCAGAGTCATTTTGATTTGCATTTTCCTGATTGCTAAGGACATTGAACAATTCTTTAAGTATATTTCGAACATTTGAGATTCTTTTGTTGAAAATATTCTCCTTAAATCTGTACCTCATTTTTAATTGGATTATTTGGTATTTTGATGTGTAGTTTCTTGAGTTATTTATGTATTTTGGAAGTCAGCAATTTGTCATATGTAGAGTGGATGAATCCCTTTTGCCATTCTGTAGGCTGTATTTTGTCTCATTGAACATAACCTTTTTTTTCAGAAACTTTTTAATTTCACAAGTTCTCATTTATTAATTGTCTATCTTGGTATCTGGCTACTGGTATTGTAAATGCCCCCATTAGACTGACTTGTAAGTAAGTTTATGGAATGTTGTCTTGATTGATGACTAATGGAGAAGGGCCTAGCACACTGTAGTCAACACTTCATTTTACTCTGGTTCTGAGTTGTATAAGAAAGAAGGCTGGAAAAAGTCATGTGCAGCAAGGTAGCAAGTTGCATTCTTTTATGACTTCAATACCTTCCTCCAGGTTTTTTTGTTAGGTCCTTGTCCTGATCTCTCTTAGTGATGATTGACTGTTATCTGGATATATAAGATGAAATAAACTTTTTTCTTCCTAAGGTAATTTGTTCATGGTGCTTAGTTGCTGTGATAAAAATCCTAACAAAACCAAGATACTTCCAATATTAGTCTAAACGTGATCCTGTATAAATATAAGCTATGATGTGAGGAATCATTGTAGTGATCCTGCAACCAAATTGAATGTGAAATAGAAGCATGGCAAGGTTGCAAGTTGGCTTAATAGTAAAAAGGTACTCATCACCACACTTGGTGACCTGAATTTAACCAACAGAACTCATGTGGTAGAAGAAAAAAACTTATCACCATGAATTAGCCAATGATCTTCACACAGATGCACAGAAAAAATGAATGAAAGAAAAATTAAATGTGTATACTAACTAATTAATAACAAAGTTTTAGAGACCAGAATAGCATTTAAAAACCTTAGATACTTTTTAGTTGTAGACTTACTTCTTTACCTACACTATCTAGGCTTCTTACTCTCAGTTTTGTGACTTTAGTCTATTTTTAATTTTCAAAGATATCTAAGTATTTTTGCTATTTTAGTTATATTTAACTCGCTTTATTTTTACTATGAAACTAAAATATCTGGTGTTAGAAACTATTCACATACTTGTAATGCCTAGCTCTTAAACATGAGCTTATACCTATGGCATAAAAGGAGTTAGGATATCTCAAAGCATGACTTATAGGGCCATATTGACTGGAATGTATAGATCTTCTGTAAAACAGAATTGAATGTAGAATTGCTGACTTGCTCAGTTTATGAAGACTTGTGTGGGTAGGTTTCTTGACACAGGCTGTTGTATACTGTGTTATACATTATACTAGCAAATCTGTAGATGTTTGCCAGCTTCCCAGCTGTCCATATAGTCTCAGTGTCTTAATGGGATGGTAGTTATAGTTAAGTGAAAAAGTATCTGTGTTTTCCTTATCTTAACTACATATTAGTTGCAGGAATATCAATAAAAATGTGTTAGAATGAACATCCTAACAATAGAATGTACTCAAGCACAGTCAAGCTCTCATCCCCATGCCTAAGGGATATCTCTAATGTATTGTGGAGATGCTATATAATTAGAGATTTTTAAGCATAAAACATGATTTCAGGGTTCACAGCATATGAGGAGTAGACAGACAAAATGTACAAACATATATCCAAATGTAAATGATCAACCCTAGAAAATAACCAATGGTTTCAGAGAACACATCCTTGAGTTCTAATAGCTACAAAATATCACCATAGATGTTGAGGTGAAGTCATTTTAGGTTAAGCTCTACATTCCTTGTAGACTATACATGCATTCATTGTTACTTGTGCTCTACAGTTATTTTCCTTCAAACTGAATTAAACACCAGTGTAAGTGAAGAAAAAGTCCCCCACCCTCATGTCCTCTGCCAGATAAGGGGCTCACACTTCCTGTCAATGAACTCCCAAGTAAATAAATTATGTTTAGTTGAGCCCTTGGATTTCTACAAACATTTCCAAAATACAGCTATCAACCTGTCACTGGTGTGGAGGCAAAAAGCCCTTGCTATCTGGCAAGTGTTAAAGAATGTATGCTGAATTAGTTTTACTATTAGTGTGTCTCATGGGAGGATCAAGTTAATAAGCCAGATCTGTATTGGCTGGACATTTCTGAGATATTCCACTACATACTCCCCAAGTTTATATTATGTTGGAAATGTCTAATGTGGTTTTAAAATCCATTATTCAGGAAAAGAGGGAGAACAGTCTCCATCTTTTATGTGCCAGGCTGTGAAAGAAAGTGACCATTGAACAAAATACAAGCCGTCTTTGTCTGGAGTAACTTCACATAAAGTTCTAGATACAGGAATTTGGAATTGTTTTGAGACTGGGCCAGACACCAACAAGCCTAGAGGTGATGGGAGACAATAAGGAAGGCCACGCACTGTGAGAGCTCAATAAGCTTCATGGTGTCTCCTGGAATCCAATCCAAAGCCTATGTAAGCACAATGACCTCCTTATTTCTCCAAATAATTTTAAATAATATTTATATTTACTGAACAGAAAATAATTCCAGCCTAATATGACTTAAACTACATTTTACAAAGCAGAAAATTAGTCTGTAACACCAAACATTATAGCCAAGCAATCTAAAACCTTCCTGATATAATTATAAAATATATAGGCATTAAGTTATGCTGGACATATTGAGCAACTGATTGATATTTCTGAAACAATTCTCTCATTTATTTCTTTCTTTATTGACTTATTCAACAATATTGTTATGGGTGTGAATACAAAAATAAATAATCCTGAACCTTAGACAATTAATAATCCAGTGTATTTTATATTGTTTAAGTTAATATTCTCAATATACTTTGTGAAAATCAGAAATATACTCATCTTCATACTTTATATGAAGAATAAATGTAGCTCAGGACAAGAGAAATTCCCTGAATGCTTATACATATTCCATGAGAAATCTTATTGTAGTTCTACTTTGCCAAATATTTGGAAGCTATAAATGTTTCTTCTGATCTTGATTTTCAGTTGATACTGTAAATGTCTGTAGAAAAGAAGAAAGCTAAATGAAAGGATCATCATATTATGAAGGTTTATAGTCTATGCATATCATATATGTCTATTTTGCCAAAGCTGGAAGTGTACAACTTAGTAGTTAGTAGCCTCTAGCCATCTAACTTCTAATCAATCAAAATGCTCTATTGTATATGCTTCACATGCATCAAATCTAGTCTCAACTGTTAGCCCTTCTGCTATCTTAAAGCCATGTTTTTGTATTAAATAAATCACAATTGCATAGATGTTACATTCTTTTCTGAATATACTAAACATTTACTGCTCTTTGCACAACCTGAAACCAAGTGTTCACCTTTAGTTATGCTTTATCTATATCTTCCCAGACCATTAGTAGGAGCCACAAATGCTGTGGTATGAGACCCAGGACATTTCTGATCCATTCTCAGCTTGTTTAGAGCATCACTGTCCCACTAAAAATTCTGTACTGTGCACATTCACTTACCCAGGTCTCATTGAGCACGTGTTTCTTTGTGCTAAAGTGCATTGCATTGTCACCAAAACTTCCTTACAATCTTAAATTGGTACTGTGTTATATGTATTGATAATTGAGAAAAAGTTGGTATTTTAAAATATTTTGAGGATCTAAAAAATGAAGTACCTAACTTTATTTTTCTTAAATTATGTGTCTTTATTTAATCTAAGTATTTTTTTTTTTTTGGTTTATTAGTATGTGAGCCTCTCACATTTTGTTTTAACTCCACAAACACATTTATATTTTAGTGTTACTCTAAATTTTCATTTTGGTTTCCAGTAATTTAATTGTTGGTCATTGGAACAGTTTTAACAGGTAGAAACTCTGAGAGGTTTTGTCACCATGATGATTCTTCACTCATAAATGGATTAATATCATTGTCTCAAAATCTAATCAATATAAAAGGAGGTAAACTCCTTCCCTCTTCTCTCTTTTTCTCCCTCTCCCTTTCTTGCTCCTCATCCCTCTCCCTCCCTTGCCCTGTCTCTTTCTTCTTCCTCTTCTTCCTTTTTTTCCTTCCTCCATCTTCCACGGAAACATGCAGTAATTAAATCAGCTTCAAGTGCTGGAAAATGCTGACACTTGATTTTAGATGTTTGATTTCTTTGCCTGCAAAGCTATGAGACAGAACATTATTGTATGGTTGGGATGAACAGCCTGTGATATCTTACTGTAGCATTGCAAAACAAACTGTGATATTCTATTTTAAGTTTACTCCATTCCAAGGTATTTTCTATTTCTTTTCTGAAATTTTGTCTAACTCATTGATTACCCAGAAGAGCATTTTCAAATATTTTTCTGATATTTAAACATTTTTAAATGTTTATGTTGATTGATTTTATTTTAATTTCACTGTGTTCAGGAAATAATATTTTAAATTCACAGAATTAAATTATATATGCAAGTTATCTGTTGCTTGAAAATTCACAGAGACGTTTTTAGAGCTTATCGTATAGCCTATTTTCTGAATTCCGAATGTTCATTTGAGATAAACAGGTATTCAAAGACAATTCTAATTAATTTAATCAAAATCAGCCATTAATATGTTAAGTATCTCAATACTTCAGAGTAACTCTGACTCTGTTACAGAGCTTTGATCCTCAATGTGTCTCAAAACTATAACAATTCACTCCTTTCCCTTGCTTTGCTCAAAAGACAGCTCTAATTGGAAGCAAAATTACAGTCCTTGCAATTTAGATTCAAAAGGAGAGATAGAAAAAGACAGAGACAGACAGACAGAAATAGGACCAGAAGTTCAAAGTGAGGGAATATTGGCACATTTGACTCTTCCCTAAATGCCATTTTTCTATATGGGATTTTAGTGCTCATAAAGCTCATAGAACAAAAACATTTAAGAATTTCCTTTCTTAGTTGAGCAATAGTGGGACTCACCTTTGACCCCAAGTTAGGGGACAGAAGCAAGTAGATCTGTGTAAATTCAAAACCAGTCTAGTTCGCAGAGCTGGTTTCAGGAAAGCCAGAGCTACTTGGAGAAGCTCTATCTCAAGGGGAAAAACAAAAGCAGATTGTTGGGCAATGATGGTGCTTGCTTTGAATCTCAGCACTCAGGGGCAGAGGCGGATGGATCTTTGTGAGTCTGAGGCAAGCTTGGTCTAGAAAGTGAGTTCCAAGACAGGCTCCAAAGCTACACAGAGAAATCCTGTCTCAAAAACAACAATAGGAACAACAAAAAATAGCAGCATATACACAACCATATAGTTAATCATTTATTCTTAAATCAGTGAAAATGAAACAGAAACAATATGTTTTTTTCATGTCTCCTAATAATGACCTCAAGATGTCTTAACCACTCATTACAGAATTATTACAAGTTCAGGGTTGTCAAAGGGACAACAGGCATGCACATTCAAAGTGTGTTTTCTTTCAAGAACCCACCAAGTGCTGAGATTTTTCTCCACCCTTCATGATTCTCACAAAGGAATGAGTCACTCTGGGTGGGGAGTGTGGATAGGACTCTTCATGAGCCCACCAATGTATTCTTGGCAGTCACATGAATCTACTGGCACAGAAAGGTCACCACTTTATATTTTTTGCTGCATCAGGATGGGTTTTGCTGAAAATATTATGCAGATGCAAAATATCTTGGAAATGTATAAAATACAGTTTTGATGTTTCTGGTTTAAAAAGATTTATGTGGATAGTGGGGGTTTGTCAGTAATGAGCATCCTCTCTGAAACCACAAGTATTTTTTAAGATACTAACCCAAACATTCACATTTTAAGATAATTAATCATATTTTAAATCTTGTCAAACCAGTTTATTACACATAAAGGGAAAATCCACTTTCTGACTGTTCTAGAAAAGGAAAATAACAACATGGCCCTTCACTGCCCTTCCTCACTCTTTAGTTTGATTTGAAATAATGCCAGTGACTAGCCCTGTCTGAGAGTGTTATAACTAATAATGAAACTGATAAGAACAACATTTCTATATTCACTTAATTCATACTTGGAAAGTCAATTGAACCACTAGTGTCTAAGTATACACTCATATCATTGATACATTTGTTAAATGTGAAATTTCAGGTTGCTCTCTTAAAAAAGTTTTTTTTTTATAAAACTTGTTAGATATTTAAATTGTGTTTATTATAGCTTCAGATGCCTTGAGTGAAATAAAAGAAAATTAATAATTGCCCATTTTGATTATTTTAGGTGCTGGATAATAAAGTATTGGCATAGATCCATGTGCATAAAGATCAAGAGACATGTGATAAGGTATGAGTTTCTATATCAATATTTTTTTTTTAGAGATCAAGGATTTATATGTAGCTCTTCTAGTACAGTGCTTTCCACCATGCAGGAAGCTCTGGAGCAACTGTGCATAAAACCCATGCATGATGGCTTAATGCTTCACAGTCCATATGCTCATTTATCTCCTCTCTACAGCTCCTGGCTTCTCTTGGAGGCAAGTGGTCTTTAAAACAGACTGAATAAAGAAAGTCAGGTTTCAGACAAGACGAAACTTACTATGTTTGCATTGCTGTGCTTCAGCATCTTAGCAAGCTGTGAATTAGACATTCATTTCCACGCTGATCATACTAGATAAATATATAATTACCTCTGTATTTTTAAAATTTGGGTGCATGTATGATCTATGCAGTGTATGTGTGTGGTTTGTGAATGTTCCTGTGTGAGTGTTATCACATATGTGCTCTGGCAATTATGGAAATCAGAAAACAACCTCAGGTCCCCTGTCTTGATGCAGGGTCTCTGCCTCATCACTTCTATGTCATGCCAACCTTTCCAGTTTCTATGGGTTCTCCTATCTTAACCTCTTATCTCCCTATAAGAGGATTTTCAATTGAGAATCCAGCTTTATATCCATCTTTAAATAAACGTTTGGGATTCAAAGTTGTCATCAGTGCTTCTGTAGCAAATGTTTTATCCACTGAGTGATTTTTCTAGTCTCAAGATAGTTGTAATTTTAACATAAACCCCTCTTTTCACCATCGCACAGAGACCATAACAAGGTTGGAACTCATAGTAATTTATTTCCGTTCTATGAAGAGAAACACTTGTCAGAAGTCTGATTTCACATTTTTTATGAATTAAAAAAGTCAAGATTTATAGTCAGAAACTTCTAGGTAATATTCAAATACCAATTTGTTTAAGTATAAGATCAAGACACTTAAGAAGTTGTAGCTTGGTGTCTGGCTTCCTTGAGCTCTGAGGAGCAGCATTGACATTGAAATACTGACCTCTCGGGTCACATAGATGATAGCAACCCCCACTACCTTATTCATTATGTAAGAAAGAGACATTTCTGTGATTTTTGAATAATGCCTTAGTTGAGTTGAACAATGATGGGCCATATTTCTTTATATACACAGTGTGACCACTCTTTACAGAGTTCCAACATGCTGGCTTGCAAAGTGCTAGAAATGCAGACTAATGGGAGTTATAAAATGGCTGCTCTTAATGGCCACTTCCAAGAGAGCTTCAGGCCATTAAAATTCACCTATTGTGTTTTAATGGGCACATAGCCAGGCAGTTCTAAACCCAGTGAAACACCAAACCCCAGGAAGAAGTTAATATATTAAGCAGTTTGCCTTGTTTTTCATTTTGTTCCAATCTAGAATTTATAGACAAATTTTAAAGAAACCAATAATTAGAAAATTAATTTCAGGGCCAACTTTTTGCATATGATAATTTACTAGTCTGGGATTTATTCAAGAAAACTGAAGTTTTAAGCACAAAAGATATTTTTTATAGTTATATTATAGGGGGTTTGTGTGTGTGTGTATCTCTCATTCCATGTGTGTGTTGTGATATGATTGACAATGTTATATTACTAAATACCATAACAAAAATGTAAGCTTTTCTAAGGATCTGACAAAGAATTGGAAATAGTTCTATGTGGCAATAGATACAGAGAATAGGCAATAGATAAATCCACGTATCTGTGTTTACATAGACATGATTTGGAGAACATATGCAAGTTAATTGTAATTATTGAGAAACTTTTCCATTCCATTGCCACTTAAACATTATCACACTCTCTGCAGAATGCTGTCTTAGTGACTACAGGTAAGCTAAGGTCTGTTGGAAGAAGCTGATTATGGCATATAACTTGTTGTAGTTGTGTGCTCTCACATACCTCCCTATCTCTCCAATACTATCAAGTTACAGTTAGTGAAGTTCTAATCTAGTGGGTGAATGACTAAAACACTAACCCAGACGTTTCTAAATTCATCAGTAAGTATCATAAATCCTATGGTAAAGATAGCTAAATCTTAAAAAAAAAAAAAACGAACAGGATAGTAAATATTCTAGGCTTTCCATATCTTATATGGGGTATCATATAAATATTTTCTTTCTTTTTTGCAACTTTTAAAAACTGTAAGTTATGCTTATCTCATAGCTTTTCTGTACTTCTTGTCCCTGCCCTGACATTTCATCCTTGTCACAATTCTAAAAATCACTATGCCTAGTTGACTTTGGAATAAACCACTGAAACCATAAACAAAAATTAATATCTCTTGTTTAGTCTGTTTTTACTGGGCATTTTTATCATTGTAATAAGGAGGGAAAAAGACAGTGCAGGTTAGAAGAAATGAGGATTTTTTTTCCTACTCTTACCATAGAAACCTAGAGTGATATCCATAAAAACAGGGAGCGTCAAAGTATATACACTTACAAAATATGAGACTATGTAGATTTTTGATGTATGCCCAAGGGTTAGCAAATAAACAACTTGACTATTTTTTTAAATTCTTTTTTAATGCATTATTTTAATTAGCCTTTGACTCACGTCTCATAAAGCACAGAATGACCTCAAAATCACTGTGTATCAGAAGGTGACCTACAACCCCTTATCTCCACCTTCCATATGGGATTATGGGCAGGCACCATTGCGGCTCTTATATGTGGTGCTGGGGGTAATTCATTATGGAACCCAAAATTTTTGAATGCTATCAAAGTGCACTGCTGATTGCAGGATATCCCTGAGGCAAGATTTAGAAAGTTCGAAAATAGACTCTGTTTGCCTTTTTTTTTTTTTTTTTTTTTTTTTTGTCTATGGCAACATACCTTTCAATTCTCATTAACTTACATCCATTACTTCTCCTTCAGAATTACCAAGTAGTTGATAAAAAAAACTTGAGGTTGGAAATTTATCTAAACTCATGGTTTCAGAGAGATTGTCACCCATAATGACAGGGAAGACAGAGCAGAATTAGTCTTCACATGGTGGCTGGAGTGTATGATGGAGTAACCTCACACCCTTCCAGACCCAGAAGCAGATGTGGTGTTTGATAACCTATAAAGTCCCACTCTGTGTGATCTCACTAGAGTCTACCTCCTAAAGACTTCACAGCCTTCAGTATAAAACTATTAGAAAAAAGGCTAAACATGAGCCTATGGGAGAAATCTCAAAACTAATAACACAGGACACTTACTCTGGATTTGTAATGAATGAGTCTGTACTGTATACTTCCAGTATTTTGTGGGTTTTTTTGTTTGTTTTATTTATTTATTTTTTTTAGCAATTCTTGATCTTTGGCCTTCAACATGAATTTGAAATTTGTCTTCTTGTGTTTTAATTAGTGTTGACAAGTATATACAGATAATAGTATAATAATTGTCATTGTTGCTACAACACAATCTTCAGTGTACCATGTGGGGATTGTGTTTATGTGTAATTATAACTTTTCTTATAGACTTTACTATTTTATGTATTTTAGAGGCACAGAATATCATGTATCTCATATTAGAACTGAATTCACTGTGGAGTTTAAAGCAGCTCTGAAATTCTATTTCTTCAGACGCTACACTCTCAGTCCTGAGATTACAATGATTGTAACCACATCATATACAGTGCTGAATAGTGCTGAAGATTGAACACAGGGCTGTGTGCACACTAAAAGAGCATTCTACCAACTGAGCCAAGTCTCCATACATCTAAATGATTTAAGTAAGACTTTATAATCTTCACTGTAGAAATCTTATAAATAATTTATTAGGTATATGTTAGGAGTTTAATGGTCTCATTTTATTTCATTGTGGTGTGTGATCATTGTTAGTTTATAGAGGCAGAATTGATTTAAATATTGATATTAGGTACTCCGGATGCTGGAGCAATGTGCTGGAGGCGGGAGTGATCTGCGAGCAAAACCTCCACCATGAGTCTCTTCAATAACCCCGAGTGAGATGACCCCAGAGGAGCTGCAGAAGCGGGAAGAAGAGGAATTCAACACAGGTCCCCTCTCGTTGCTCACACAGTCCGTCAAGAACAACACACAAGTGCTCATCAACTGTCGCAACAAGAAGAAGCTCCCGGGAAGGGTGTAGGCCTTTGACAGGCACTGCAACATAGTGCTGGAGAATGTGAAGGAGATGTGGACTGAGGTCCCCAAGAGTGGCAAGGGCAAGAAGAAGTCCAAGCCTGTCAACAAGGACCGATACATCTCCAAGATGTTCCCGCACAGGGATTCAGTCATTGTGGTGCTGCGGAACCCACTCAGTGCCGGCAAGTAGAGGCTTCCTTCATATGAATGTCTGTTCCCCGCCCTGCTGAGCCCTGCCTGAGCCCTGCCAAGCCCTGCCGGATGGAAAGAAAATAAAATCCTGCTGATTAAAAATAAATAAATAAATAAATAAATAAATAAATAAATAAATGAATGAATGAATGATATTATATTCTACCAATCTGTTAAATTCACTCATCAATCATAATCTGACTTAAAATGATTTTAAATTTTTCAGGATGCCTACCTCACTCACAAATCTCTGACCCCTCCTTTAGTTGTCACAGTTCACCTGACAATCTCCAAAGCAATGTTGGGAACTGGTAAGAAAGTTTGCCCTTCCTGAAAAGCAACATTTTATTTTCTTGTTTGTTTGTGTCATTTGGTATCTTCTATAATTTTTGGGAAGGATTTGCCAGTATGGCTCTCTGGATTTCATTCTCTTTTTGTAGGAAGTATTTGGTGAAAATTCAATTTTTTAACTATGTAAATGAAAATTTCATTTGAAGTCATTTTGGAACACGTAGTAGGTTTTGATTTTAGAAGAATTTATTAGTTTTTATTTAATTGTTAACCTACTAATACAAAGTTTTGATATATTTCTCTTACTTGTATTTTAACTTAGTTTGTTACAATTTCATACATATATACAATTCATTGTGATTATTGTCACAGTTTTTACACTCTGTATGTCACTTCTGCAGATTTTTCTAATTGCTTTTTAAATATCGGTAAGTTTCTCTTTTCATTCCCAACATTGGAAACATAATCTTCTCTTTATCTCTTTTATATGATAATCACTTTTGAGAAAACCACAGTATCCTACTAAAATTGAAAAGCATAACATCCCAGGGATATTCAGAAGCAGCTACCTAAAAGAAAAGTTCAACTCTGACATAGGCTCTGGGTTCCTAGACATGTTAAATGCTCATAAATTACCTCATGTTTCTCTTCTTCAAAATATGATTGTCCACAGAAGATAATAATGACTGAAAGATGTCTCACTTGTCAATGGCACATAACACCAACCCACATGACCTGAGTTTAACCCCTGAAATATACATAGCAGGAGAGAACCAATTCATGCCAAGTGTCCTTTTTCACCTTACACTTGTACTATGGCACACACTAACTTAGCCACACAGGCTCATACCATAGTCACCCCCCTCCTCCCATCACAGGTATACAACAGATGTGCATACACAGGCACACACATATACACACACTTAAAAACATACAAATAGATGAATAAATATATAAAAATGTGATATACATAATAGTGATGCTTTCAGAATTAAATAGAATAATATATACAAAAGATATTAAATGATTATTTTATGATTATTGCTTTCCAAAAAGGAAAAAAAATCCACAAATTATCACACATCCATGTTTCTTATATACTTCAGAACCTGAATCCCTCACACATCAATGTTACATCACTAAATTCTGGGTAGGATGATTTTTTATGTGCCTAATCTATTTTGATAATATTTCTAAATTCATTTTAATACAGTATGAAGGGGATCAAAATTCATAAAAGCTGATGCTAAATGAATTTGTGGGCAGCCATTGCAAGGAGCTTCTTGTGGGTATTCTGTTTGTAATTTGATCCAGATTCCTAGTGGGCCTCACAGACCTTTATTAGTACACTGTGATCAAAGAAACATGTTGTAATGCAACATCACTCAACTTATGTACAAACATATCAATAAAGAAAACATACAGACACAACTTTACATGTGCTAGATATTGTGAACACTCTGGGAACATCTTTACACATATCTATAAACTTGTCCACACAGAGAGTCACACAGACATATACCACAGCAGTCAATCAATAAACAGGACTTTGAAGATTTTTGGAAGTCCCAGACATACTGACTTTTTAAAATTATATAATACTTTCTTTGATCTTGACCTTTTCTCTGTGAAATATCTAACAGCAGCTTCCATTTATGACAAGCACATACAAGACGTGGCTTCTGAATTTTCTCTACATTTCTCATGTTCAGGTAGAGTTCAGTCTTTTGTTGGAATTTGAACTAATGTAGAAATTAAACCTGTCAAGCAAAGAGCGTGTGTTTTTACATCCTTGAAAAAAGAAAAGCATGGTGTCTCTGTGAATGAAAGAAAGATTATGTGGTCAAGGGGACAAAATAAAAATCCATCTAAGTTAAGCATGAAGAGTTATATCTCTTATTAAGCCATTTTAATATTTGATTTGGTTGTTTTCCTGAGACTGCCAATTATGATATTTAATTTTCTTTGTCAATTGCAGAATTAAAGATAGACCAGATAGCTGACAATACATTCTTTCTAGCTGTATCTGTGAGGATGATGCCAGAAAAGGTTAGCATTTAAATTAGTAGACTGAATAAAGAAGCCTTACTTTCAATAATATGAGTTCTCAGCAAAAAATCCACTGGAGACCAAGGAGAAGAAAAGGAAGGGAGAAAAAAAGTGAACTTCCTGCTCATGCTGCTCCATTTATCCTGCTCTCCCTTCAGATGTTGGTGTCCATAATTCTCAGGACACAGTCTTAAGACTGAATCACTACACCAGCTCTT
The DNA here is from genome assembly GCA_004025045.1 of Sigmodon hispidus. NCBI lineage: Eukaryota > Metazoa > Chordata > Mammalia > Rodentia > Cricetidae > Sigmodon > Sigmodon hispidus. The sequence goes on from PVIH01016922.1 coordinate 13,898, forward strand.
TGGATCTCCAGTTTGCAGATGGCAAATCATAGAACTATTATAAACTTTTGTAAACAGGTAAGATAAAGAAGACCTATTAAGTGAGAAAAGAAAAACATAGTTCCAAGTGTTGGTTCATCTAAGACTAAGAAGGATACAGCAGTCACTACTACAGAGAACATGCTGGGAGGCTGAAGAGGGGAACTTATTCAGTGTGACATACCATCTTTAATACTGTTTAAATATTTGACTCGGAGTATGTGTCCACTTCAGTAAAATGAAATTTGCCTAGAAGTGGATGCTGTGCGAAAAGAAATTGGAGTGTGTGTTTGAGAGAGATAATATGTATATGATTCACCAGCCAAGTCTCCACATATACAACTTTTCCCTTTCTTGTTTCCTTTCCTCTTTATACTCACAGCATTGTTAATACATCCCTCTCTGCCCTTTATCAGGTACTAAAGTCCTAGCAATATGATCTTCATATATGTCAATCAAAATGCCACCAATCCTGCACATTATTGTTTTCTCTTACAATGTTCATATATTTTAGTAAATACAACTTTATATAATATATATATATAACACTGTTCTTTTTACATAAAAGAGGATTCTGTAAGATAAAAGCTAATAGACAAATAGCAAACTTCTCTTTAATTTTTATGCCCCTCTTTAAATTGTATTCCTTAAACCATTATTTTGGAAATTGTAGAAACATTTTTCCTTGCTGAATAAATTGAAAGGAAGATGTTATCGTCTCTTTATTGTTAAGATTTTTGTTGTTGTTTAATATATGCATAAATATTCAATAATGCTTCTTTTATAAGAGAAAACTTCCTTTAAATTTTGTATCCTTTCTCTACAGCAATGAATAATTTTAAAAAAGCCCACAAAGCAAATGTCTTTACAAACAAAAGACCAGACACCACAAAAACAAGAACACAAACACACACACACACACACAAGTGATAATACTTATAAACACAGATTTAAAGGTTTAAACATGTCCATTGACTCAAACGTATAAGATGGGTCTGTTTGTGAAAGGTTATTTACTGTAACGCAGTTCTAGTTTTAAGCTCATAAGCTTCCGTCACTTGGAGTACTTATATGCCTATGTTTAGTCGTCATATCCTTTATCTTTTTTATATATTAAAAAGGGATGTGTGTGACAGATATCCACATCTGGCCAAAAAAGTGAAGAAACAATGGCCATTGGTTACTCAGTGCTAATTGTTCTATCTACAATACAACCTATATAAGTTTCATGAACATCACAAAACATGGACCCATAATAATAAGGGCCTAGAACAGTAAAGCATGCCACTGATATTGTCATATATTGGTTTATGTTTACTTGAAATATATAAAACATGTATAAGTATGTGGAACCTTAATTTATATATATATATATATATATATATAAATGTATATGACAAGATATCTACACCTGTAAAATGTCAACAGTATGGATGCCTAGGCAAGATCCACACAGTGACAATACCAATTGATATCCCAATGTGGGTCAAGGAAATCTCACAAGATCCTATCAGTAGATGAAGTGTATAGTCAATCAATAGGCACTGAGAGCAGAAAATCAGACTCCTAAAGGAAATCCCTTATAGTTAATCCAATCCCAATTGCTCAGATGTAAAGGCATATACATATGAACAACAATAAATGGATCAATAGGTTACATGTGTGTACGATAACTGTAAAAGTAACAACTTTTACACATACAGGAAAGAGTGAAGATCAAAAATTTCAGAGGGAGGCAATGGAAATAAAAGGAATTGGATGAGGGAGAGAAGGAATAGAGATAACATAAATACATCCCTCATGTTTGAAATTAACAAAAATTAAATTTAAAAAGTCTATACATTCAGAAATGTACATTTTGAAGTAACTTCTGGCATTAAAAAGAATGTAAAAGAGTAGTTGACATTTAAGCTCAAGGCAAAATGCTAAAGGATCATGTGGCAGATTAAAAAGTAAAAATTACAGGTTGTTTTACAGATAACTTTTGAGCAAATGATTTGCTAAAATTTTTGCAGAAAGGTACTCTGCCTAAAAGACTCCAAATAAGCTATCATTGTTCTTTCAGGGCACTGAAAAATTAATTTTCTCTTGATCAAGATAATCAGGGCATATATGGTTTCACATTGAAAGGGGACTTCTTAGAGAAAATTGATGTTGGTTCAAAATAATAAAACAAAGATGAAAAACTTGGCAAATCTTAGAAAAAAAAATTTCATTTTACTTACCACAGAAAATTTAAGAGTCTTAAATACAGTGCCTGGGGATTATTCTGGTCTCTGGGGAAAAAATCTCATTAACAATTAACTATTTCATTAACTATTTCCTGTATTAAGAAGCTTCTATGTTAGGAATTTTATATATTCACATAATTTTCAATGTTTTATTATGTAAGAATTAATATTTTATAAAATTGCCATATAGGTACAGTATGGACTAATGCATTATGAATAAATAATTTCAAGTTGAAAAATAATATCCTTGGGTGTTTAAGAATTGTAAATAAACACAGATAGAATGATAAAGAGTTATTATTATTCTGACTAAATAGCTTCTGTTTTTTCTTATTATGTCATTGGTATGTTAGAGAATGTAAGGAGCTTAATATAAGGAATATATACATAATAATTGTATTTTTCAGAACACATATGATGATATAGTTAGTTACATTTTATCTTATATTATTCTTAAAAGTAGTAGTATTAATTTGTTTTATTTGGAGATAGTGCCATACTGATCTGCTCAGGGTTTTCTGTAACTTGTTATGTAGTCTAAGCTGGACCTTATCACAAGAATGCTTCTACTATAGAGGAAGCATAAGAAAGAAATGGAAGCTAGGAGGAATAAATAACACTAAATACTCTTCCAAAATTTCAATGATACCTCCTACTGTTGCCTATTCTAAAATGTCTATGCACATACATCTGAACCATCGAAGTTATTCTACAATGGGGCAACTATGCCTTTACATTAGAGACTAACAAATAAAAGGCCAGTCTCGGGTGGTTTACTTCTTTTGGAGTGACTGGCCGATGAGTTCTCAAAGACCCTCAAACAATATAGGCTATAGCAATGTTCTTTGTTACCTTCAGAACTTGATTGTAAAACCCTGTTGCTGAAGACACCATATACCTTAGTCACAGAACATGAAGAAATTAGGCTGGGAGTTACTTGAAAGCTTCATTCCTACTAGTTAGTATTCATAGTACTGGAAGGGTTTTTTATTAGTAGAATTAAATCATTCAAGCTGCTCCTTTATGTCAACACCATTTGTTGAAGATGCTATCCTTTTTCCATTGAATATTTTTGGCCTCATGTCCTCTGGAAGGGGTGGAGGTGAGGAAGGACTCATTTTTTCTTTAAGGATCTGGACACAGAGACTTTAATTATGCTCCAGTAAGTAAAGGAGCAGCATGAAAAAGCTTTTTTTTTTTTTTTTTTGGTAAATGGGGAGGATATAACAGTAGGTATGAAACTGAGAGGACTGATAAATGAGTTTGATGGAGTACAGGATGTAAAATCACCAAATAATAAATAAAATTATTATGCTGAAAAAAAAGAAAGATCACACAAACAAAACTATTTGAAGAGCACAAATTTGTCTTGAAGGTGAGAGGGGGAAAAGTATGCTGGATGGCTAAGGAATGGGTTGGATGTGCAAAGAGTGGTGACAAAGGTTTGATATAATCAAAACACATTAAGGTTCTCAAAGAAATGCTTATAAAATTAAAAATTATAATGAAGTTGGGGTGATATGTCATATATTTAATAAAACCAGTCTGGAATATCAGAGAAAAAAAAAACCTACTCACAGTCAATTCAAGAGGATCCGAGAGTGATAACTCCTACCTTTAATCCCAGCACAGAGAAAGAGGGAGTGGTGACCTATGCCCCAATCCCAGCAGATCTGAGTTTGAGTCCAGCTTTTTTTTACAGAAGGGAGTTCTAGGCTCTCAAACATTGATAGTTCCATGCCTTTAATCCCATAACTCCAGAGACAAAGATCTTTTTGTGCTTCTGTGAGTCCAAGGCTAACTACTAAATAGTAGTAGCCCATGCCTTAAATCTTAACCTGAACGTGATACAACTGGGTGAAGAGGGTATTTAAGGCAGGTTTAGCATGATAGATTAGGCATTAGAAGCAACTAAGAGCGAGGCTGAGGAAGCTGGAAGATAGCTGGGTGAGATTTGACTGTGGAGTTTCCTCTCTCTGATATTTCAACCTTTCCCTGATATCTGGCTCTCATTTCTTCTATTATAACCAGAATTCATGCAACATAAAGTGTCTTCAAAACAATCACACCCTAAAGATTCTTGTGCCCTAATATGCAAATTTTGGGACTAGCAATATAAGCAAATATACCTGGCTTATACTTCATTAAGCTAATTACCTTTCTTTCTAATTATGTATAACAGGAAGTACACACACATAGAATGTGTGTTACCATGTTTATATCATTGTTATCTAAAATAAGTCATATTTGATTTAGTACAAAATCAGGTATTTTATTTATTAAAAATTATTTTACTTAAAATAATGAGTGATGAAGTATAATGATCAATAGAAAATATCTGTGATATTTTCTCAAAACTGAATTGAGCCTTCAATTCAAATTAAAATAGCAAATGGTGTTTAATAAAATGCAGGCTTTTAAGTAAAATTCAGAACTTTCATAAATCTGAATTGATTATTGTTTTGTACAATGCTTTCCAATAATTGACTTTTCAAGTGAGAACATTAGCAACAATATCAATAATTTTGGGGGTTTGATAGTATAAAATAAAGGTCTATACCTGCAAATTCTGCCTGACTTAGTGAATTAATATGGTTTATGTGACTAATCTATGATGAGATAAAGTTAAACTTGTAAACTGGCCAATTTACTATGCCACAGAATTCAGTGGTTTTTTAGAACAAATATAAAATGTTCACCAATATGCTTGTATTTCTATCTCTGTCTATCATTTATTATCTGTCTATATCTTTCACCTATCTATATCTACCATCTATCTATCGTCTATCTATATTTATACCTATTACTTATCTGTCCTTTAGCATCTATCATCTATCTTTTTATTTTATATATTATTAAGACAGGGTCTCTCATTGAACACAGTCTGACAAATGGGGCTAGTTTTCTATGTGCTGGGATTAAAAGTAGCTGCCACACATAACCAGCTTGTAGTAGTATTTGAGAACTCTGAAATCTACTCCTTACACTTTCAAAAATGCTCTATCTATTGAGCCACATCTTTTCCTGAGAATAATTTCTAACAATGCACAATTTGCCTACATTGTGTGATATCAAGAAATAGTTTTACAATTGTCAGAAAGTACAACGAAATATTGCTTAATTTCCCTCTTATATGAGGGTATGATGTTGAGTTTTCATTACATGCTTAAATAAAAACAACAAATTAACAAAGTAAATGGAATAGAAATCGGAGTCTCTTGTTTTCTTCCCTCATTTATTAAAGAATTCTTCAAATATGTAGTACAGCTCTTTTCATTGTTACTTTTGAAGAATAATTTTTGTGACAACATATAACTTACTTCAGTTAATATTGGTTACACTAAGAGTTTTCAAATAAGGAAACATGCATATCTCAACCCTAGTTTTAATTTCTGATATGCTTAATATTGACACAATATTTAAGAACAAAAATACTATGCATGTCTAAGATAGTAATAAAAAATACAAAATTTAGAAACAGCATTTCTTATGTAAATAGCTAAATAAAATGTTTAGTGTTAAATCAAAAAAGTAATAATTGCAAGGTGCTTGTGTAGAGTTGCTCTGTTCTGCTTTGGGGAAATGAACAAAGCTAAGGTGAGGTAAGATGTTAAGTCTTGAGTATGAGCTTGTTTACTTAAGGATAATGTTTGAAGACAATACATCTTGCCTCTAACTGTGTGTATGTATGTGGGAAAGAAGTGAGAATTAAAAATCCAGCATGGACATATAAAGTATGTGTCATAGTTACAAATAAGATATATTTCAGGAGTTTTTGTTCGTTTGTTTGTTTTGTTTTTTTGTAGTCCTTATAAATGACTGATTTAGGCTCCCTTTCATCTAGCTGCAAAGTCATTTATCAGACATCTTGGCATGTCACCACAGCCTGTGTGCTCTCATCAAAGCGCCTGTGATGTTAACATCTGCAGCTGGTAAGGGGAATATTAAAACCTCAAATCCTAGCAAATGAAATCTGCACGTAGTGCTGTTATGAAATACATCAGTGGTCATATCACCCGAAAAAAATACTCAGAATCTTTCCATTTTTAAGCAAGTTACTTAAAGTTTAAGCAATCTAAGAATATAATTTTGAATTAAAAGGCTGGAAATTCTTAAACAATTGTTACTAATTTGATACAGAGGACTTCAGAGACACAAGTATGAAACTGACCATCTTTTAGAAATTTCAATAAAAAGACACAACAATAAAAAAGTAACATTTAAAACATTCTTTAAAGTTAACCAAACTTAATTACTAGAAATAATCTGATAAATTTTTCAAAGGCAATGGCTCTTAGCTCTAAGTATAAAATTTTAACTTAGTTATAAAGCTATAACTTTTAAAACATATTATAAAACTATGGCTTTTAAAAAAATATTAAGACACACTCTCACAGAAACTCCCTAATCCTCTTTGCATTTACAGTCTCTCTGTACTGTCTTCCTAAATGGTCCCTGAGCCATAGCTTAAGGCTTTCTTTGCATAAATATCACTTGGGATTTGGTTCCACAATACTGTATTTTGAGTGGTTGTGGTTTTCTGTAGCTGTTTTTCCATGTTGCAAAAAGAATATTCATTGATTACAAGATAGAACAACATTTATCTGTGGCTATACAGATGTAATTTTTGATTGTGGCTATGGGTTATGCTGGGTAAGTAAAGTGGTGCTTGTAGGTTCTTATTCAGAGTCTGCAAATTCACTAACCTTAGTACCAGGGATCATTAGCCTCTTGTTGAGTAGATCTTATATACGATTAGGGAAGGAACTGTTGGTTACTATCCAGAATATGTGCTACTACTGCAGCCTTGGAATTATCATGCCATTCTGGTTAGATTTAGAAAAATGTGTGTCTGTGTGTGTGTGTGTGTGCGTGCGTGTGTGTGTGTGTGTGTGTGTGTGTGTGTGTGTGTGTTACAAATAATTCATAAAGAGACAATGAAATGGTACATGAGAGGGTTTGGAGAGAGGAAAGGGAAAGGAGAATTGTTGGAATTATTATAGTTCCAATAAATAAATGAACAAATGAACTATATGAAAAATACTATTCTGATTCCCAGCACTCCCCAAATATTTCCACTATTTTACCAATTTAACTTTATATCCTCTCTGTCTCTCTCTGTCTCTCTGTCTCTGTCTCTGTCTCTGTCTCTGTCTCTCTCTCTCTCTCTCTCTCTCTCTCTCTCTCTCTCTCTCTGTCTCTCTCTCTCTCTCTCTCTCTCTCTCTCTCCAGAAGAAAGAAATCTCCTATTGGCATGAAAATGGGACTTTTTCTCAGCCTTCTAACATGAAAAACACTTGGTATCACAGGTGAAAAAACATTCACACTACTGAACTTAGGACTCTTGTTTTCTAGCCTTTTTATCAAACCACATGCTACTATTTTAATGGAAGGCTGCCCCTACCCTGCTGCCAAAGCTGAGGTGTTTGTACTCAGTCCCCAGAAGGTCATGAACCTCTGGAAGCTGCAATTTTGTCATAAGACTTAGGTCATGGTAATAAGGTCCTTCGAGGCATGTTATCCCAGACTCTTGTCACACTGTTACTGCTTCCTGGTCCTGCAGCCATGTGAGAAACTAAATCTGACACACAATCCTGTCACCATGAGTGGAGCTGCTGGTATATCTGTGTCTTCTCAGGCCTGATGAAGCACACCTTTTAAAACCATGGGTCAGAGTACATCTCTCCTCTCATTTCTGTCAAGGTATTTGGGTCAAAACAATGAGAAAAATACAATTAGTACCATTATATTTTATAAATCCTTTTGACTTAATGTTAAGAAATAAAATATTTAAGTGTTTAGAGATAAGTATTCTATTTTGAAAATATTTTACATTAAAATTGTTGTGTTAAGTAGACATTAAAATAAAAAAGTACTTAACTAGTTTAAAGAATCATAAATGTAAAAGAAAAAGTATTCATATTCTATAACATTCCATTATTCCATCCTTATAACTTAATCATATTAAGACATCAATAAAAATGCCTTTCAGTTACTACTTGTTAAAGTCTTTACTTAACTATATTTTGTTTATTTAATGTACTATATCATAAGAAGCAGGCAAAAAGATAAAAATTAAACAAATTAATCTTAAGTGTCCTGAAACAAATTTGTAGCTGATAAACTTTTCAAATAGGTATATCCTCTTTCATAAATTTTAGTAAAACTTGATATTCATATACATGCAGTAAGAACATAATTCCTAAGGAGTGTTGGCTATAATATTAATAACTATAGATTATGAATTATTAGTCATAATAAAATTAATTTAATACCATGCTAATATATACTTCAGTCATGTTATGTTAAAATTCACCCATAGATACTAACACACTCATTCCAGGCCTGCAAGTTGCCTTCAGACACCAGGCTTTGGGGTGTATAAGTCAGATGTGCAGGGAGGAGAACGACACTGTTCACTGCAGACTTCACCCTCATTGTTGCACAATGTGGAGGTTGTCACCTTCCCTTCTGCCTTTCAGTCTTCACAAGTGTGAGATGAGCCTGAGACAGGCTCCTATCTATCTCACACAGCTGTCAGGAGAAATAAAACACATTATATACGGCTCTCTTTGCCCATGGTTCAATTTTATTCTCCAAAAAGCAGTAACTTGTACTCATAAAAGCACTCTATGGAGTCAGTCTTATGACTAAAATTCTGCAATTACTATTTATTAGGAATATGAGGCTAGATATTTTATATTTATTTTATGTTATTTTCCCAAACTGGACTCTTTTAAAAGGAAATGGCTAATGTTGTTGGTGTAGTTAACAATGCCAGTCCTCTTAGCTCATGTGATCTCGATCAGATGTTGCCAATAGAAAATCATGACAAAGGCATTTCATGGGTGGAAACCATGAGAAACTACTTCAATATCAACTTTGTTTTGGCTTGTCTTTTTTCATAGTTCTTTCTATTTATTTATTTATTTGATTTCAAATTCAATAATATTTCTCCTGAATAATCAGGCCTCCTGAGCAATCATTTCTTTTATTAAAATCAATGGACTGACTACTGGTGTATTGACACCTTCAAAATAATCAGTATTTCAGTTTTAAATGTCCTTTGATATCAAGGTAACTAAACATGGTGTTCCTTACTTCCTTTCATTAATTCCATACCTATTTTGTTTAATAGACATTCAATAAATGTTTTGAACAAAAAATAGTTTGTGTAAGGATAGACAGTACTACCTTTGTAATGTGGAAATACAATTTTTGTTTTAACATGAAGAAAAAGCATTTAAAAACTGTAATAAAAAGCTCAATTATTTTTAATGTAAATTCCATTCAAAATAACAGGGTGCTGATAAAAAATTTATATAGTGTTAGAAAAGCTAACAACTTTTCTCTCCATGTGGGGGTGACCCTGGAGAAGATGTTCTCAGGTTTGTGTTCTAATAAACTCCAATTACATATCAATACAGATTCCAGGGCAACACAGATTTTCTTTCAAAATTTTCATGAGGCAAAGTGTCTGTTCAGTGGCTCATTTTCAGTAAAAAGAAGTTATGTAACAGAATTAAGTATTCTTAAGGAAAGCAATAATGCAATACTTTTTCCAAAGGGTAAATACAGAATATTCCAAACAGGAAAACTGAATTTCATCCTGAAATTAGATACTTCCTTAAAGCTAATATTTTTTCCTTAGTATAGTTTTTTCCCCTAAGGATAAATCAATACAATTAACTGTGCTTGCATGATAATAATTAATTTTATATCTCATATTATCTAAAAATCACAAGCACTCAGAATCAATGCCCTATTTTTTAATATTTATCATAGAAAAAAATCTAATGTTCCTTCATTTCAGAGATTGCAACTAAAAATCTCAGTACAAGGAATACCTGGAGTTTTTCTTGTCAAACAAGTCAAATGTTTAAGTTACTTAAACACTGTGAATTTTTTAACATTTAATTTTCCTTTTCACTTCCACTGTTTAGAAGGATAATAGCACAACTTAGCAGTATTACAACCCCCAAAGCTTAGCAATGAGGTCAGAGTGAATCTAAAAGCCATGAGTAACATCATGACCAGGCCAAAATTCATATTCGATGAACCCAAAAGAAAAGAATTCAAGTTTTTTAGTGGAAACTTCTGCACTGGCTCTGTTCTCAAACACAAGGATGTGAGGACTCATTATTATAGCAACCATTATCTATTTAAATTTAATATTAATTACTGTTGAAATACAATACACAACTCTAATGTTACATGTATTTTGGATGGATGGGAATAAGTCCACTATGCATTCTTTCTGTTATATTAAACTCATTTAAAGACAAGAATGTTTTACCTTTTCAAGCTGAAGAGATAACTAACACTTTATTCCAGATATATACTTAAATTTTAAATGTTTGATATTGCATTTTATTTGTCCCTGAGTAAATAGATGCTTTTTACTCTATTAGTTCTGATCAATGTTGTTAAAATGCTAAAGTGTTAAAGAAGATGGATTCAAACCATGAGTACTGTTTTATTTCATAAGAAGTATGAAACCTATAGAAAAGAATGTCAAATGAAGGGGGAATCAATCCAAAAATTTCAAGACCTAGGTGTGGGGGAAGCAAGGGAGGGGTGTAACTGACAAAAACCATATGATGGAAGGTTCAAGTTAGTCAAAGCTGACATGAGAGAAAGAAGTCTAGATGTGGAGGTACCATGTCATGCCATCAATATCTCATTTTATGGAAAAAGTAGAGAACACAACTCATTTCCTCTATTGTAGTGCACATTCCATGAAGTAACAGCAATTGTTAGGAAACTGTGAATGTGAAGATTAACCTACACTCACAGATCTTAACCTACAAAACCAGGGGAACCCTTACTCAAACTGTTACTGACAATCATGTCAAGATAAAGAAGTAGGACTCGCTGAACAGTGGTGGTGCACCCCTTTATTGAAGCACTTAGAAGGCAGAGAAAAATGGATCTCTGTGAGTTAAAGGCCAGCCTGGTCTACAGAACAAGTTTCAGAACAGGCTCCAAAGCTACAGACAAACCCTGTCTCAAAAACAAAAACTAAAAAGTACGAATAAGCAAGTGAGAAGGCTTTTAAGGCCAGTGTGATTAACAGATAAATTGTATGCATGTAAAATTAAATGAGTATGCATGTAAAGAATCCATTAAAGATAGTAAGTGTGTGTGTATGAATGTATGTGTTTATGAACTTTAATGCATGTCTGTGTATTGGAGATTGATAATAGATGATAAAGCTTTTATCAATAGGTACAGATAGAGGTTACATAGATATATAGTAGCTCATACAGATATTTTGTGGAGAAAACAAATAGACAAAGTAAAATAATTATTAGGGCTAGAGATAGGTCACTGGTTAAGGGCACTTGCTGCTCTTGCAGAGAGAATCAAGGATTAGTTTCTAGTTCCCATGCGATATCTCATATCTACCTATAACTCTAGCTCCAGGGTTTCTGATGCTCTCTTACAACTTCGGCAGGCACCAGTCACACACTTTGTGCACATATAATCAGGCAAAACATTCATATACATAAAAATAAATTTTTAAAAACTTTAAAAAATAATTATTGCTGAAACAAGAATTGGTACTCAGGGTATATTATAAATATTAGATATGAGCATTCTACTATTTCTAGAATTAGAAAAGAAATATACCACAGGAAAGTATATATATAGATATATGTATATCTATATATATATATAGATATTGGTAGTAATTATAGCATTACTGAGAAAGCATTTAAATAGTTATGTTATACTCAAACATAATCAACTAGATATTCTGCAAATGTTCACTATAGAGAATATATATTTTGAATATATAGAGAATATATTTTGATAAACATGGGGAGAAGAAAACATTTTCTTATAGGATTGTGTTAATTGAACTCAATGATATACTTCTAATACACATATGTATATTATTAAGATTAATGCATACTGAATGTAAGGGCAAAGATAATCAAGTCTCCAAGAGGTTTACAGGACATCTGAATAGACTTTCCATGAAAGCAAAGGCAACAAAATTTATGCCGCAGTAAAGAGCCAAAAATAGATTAGGGGTTGGAGAGGTAGACATGCAGTTGGAGCTCATGCTGTGTTTAAAGACAACCGAAGTTTGGTTCGCAGTGCCATTTCAGGTAACTTATTATCCACAGTAACTATAAATACACAGAACTCTTCAGGTTCCTACACACACACACACACACACACACACACACACACACACACACACACACACAAATCAAATGGAAATTTTGAGAAAAAAAAAGCAAAAAGGAGAGACGTTGTCAGTGAAAGTTACAGAAAATAATTAATTTTGCCTAAAGAAGTAACTCAGTGCTGGAATGCTTACCCAGCATTCATAGGCCCTGATTTTAACTTAAGTACTAGGAAGGAGCATAGATAAACACTGTTCACTCATGGCAAAGAAAAGGGAGTGGAAGGGAGGGAGGAGCCCAGCCTGTTCTTTCCTGCCACATTTTAGGAGACAGGTCTTTAGGGAGAGAAGCTCAAACCTTTAATTTTAAATATAAATTTTGGAGAATCCCACAGGCTAGGAAAACTGATAGGCTAACTGCCTACCTTCACAGCTCCTTCCATCCCTCCAAGTGTTATCCTCCATTCTCATCCCCAGATCTTCAGCAGACCACCTATTTCAGCCCTAGCCTATGTCTACTCCAGTGGAGGAGACGTTTTTTCCTACCTTCTTTCCCCCAACTCTTCACTTTATCTTAGTACTAAACTATAACAGGCAGTCCTTGGGAATCCACATGCCATTCTGCCCCGGGAAGAAAGGAAGTAAACTTTACCTCTCTCCTCCAAATACAATCTCCCAGTCCTATTCCAGTCTTGCAGCAGAACACCTGCTGCAGTCTCTTCTTCCACTATGATTCGCTTCCTCAAAGAATCAAATATGCTTAATCCTCCTACCTTCTTTGCCCTACTCATCTTACTATCCCAGCCACCGAAATCATTGGGCACTCCTTGGGAACCTACAAAGCATTGTGGTCAGAGAATCTAGTATGCTATGTATGGATCCTAACGTCTCTCTTTTCTAAATCGAATTCTTCAGTCTCACCCGTATCTCTGTAGTAGACCACCTCTTGAGACATTTCCCTCCTTTCTGGCCTCAGTGGATCACCACACAAATCTTCTCCAACCCTCTTCCCCACTTAACTTGTGATCTCAACTCCCACCTCCAGAAGGTACTCTTTGGAATTCTATGGTGGCTTAAATGCGAACGGCCCCTAGAGAAGTGAATGTTTAAATCCATGATTTCTAGTCAGTGAAACTGTTTGGGGAAGATTCAGATATGTGGCCATGTTGAAGAAGATGTGTCTCTAGGGAAGGGGTTTGAGTTCAAAAGCTCATGCCTTTCCCAATAAGCTTTCTTTGCCTCTTGCTTGTGGATCAAGATGTAAGTGTTGATGAGATGACCAGCCTTCCCGCCGTCATGCTCCCTATCATGATGGTCACTAACTCCCTGGAACAATGATAATCAAATTTAATGTTTATTTATAAAAAAACATAAATTACAGAAGAAACATGAACATTTAAATTGAAGTAATAATATAAGTATTGAATGAAAGCATAAGAATAAAAACATTTCTTTTTCTATTATTAGAAATTTGTTCCAAATTTTTGCATTTATTTTTATAGTAACTGAAGTTTCATTTTATTTATATCTTTTTGACAAAACTTTATTCATATAAAACTAAATGTATCTAATCTCATGTGAATTACACATATAATTATCATACATATGTGTACCTACATATATGTTAAGCTTAACATAAATTAAGTTCTGTAAGATATTAATAACAAAGCCTAATATTGAAGTAGAACAACTATGGCAATATTATTATCTTAGCAGGAGTTGCTATTGCTATGAAGAAACTCTATGACTGTAGCAACTCTTATAAAGAAAATTGAAGTGGCTTGCATTCAGTTCCACGTAAACCATCAATTTTCATTATCATCATGATGAGACAGAAAAGAATTCAGGCACACATGGTGCTGGAGAAGGAGATGAGAGTTCTTAAATCTTGGTCAAAAGGCAACAGGAAGTGACCTGATATAGCCAGATGTTTTCTTACACATCTGGGCTTTCAATCCTGAAGCTGCTTATAAAGTAATTATTCAGAGGCTTATACTAATTACAAACTGTTTGTTCTATGTCTTAGACTCTTTACCAACTAGCCTTTATAACATAATTTAAGCTATTTCCATTAATCTATGTGTTGTCACATTTAGTGGCTTTACTTATGTTCCACTACATTTTGTTTTCTTGGCAGCAGCTTACAGCATCTTCCCCTAACTCCATCCTTCTCTGTCTTTATCTATGCTTAGATTTTTCTGCCTGCCTCTAAGCTGCCTTTTCATAGGCCAAGACAGCTTTTTTTTTAAATGACAAATTGTAATAAAGCATATTTACAGTGTACAGAAAGATATCTCACATCAAACTGAGAAACTGAGTGTGGCTTGAGCATAGATAAGACCTCAAAGCCCATCTTGACAGTGCCACACTTCTTCCGAAAAGGCTATACATAGTCCAACAGAGCCACACATCCTAATATTGTCATTTTTTATGAGTTCATGGGGGCCAAGTACATTTAAACTACCACTTTCTAGAATCCATAAGCTTGTAACAATATCATAAAAAATATGATAAACAATATCATAATTTTTGAATTAGTCCAAATTCAAAAGTTCCCATAGTCTGTCAGTTTTAACAATGTTTAAAAGTCTAAAGTTCAAAGTCTTTACTGAGATTTAGGCAATTTCTTAACTATAATGGCCTATAACATCAATCCAAAAATAGATGACATACTTGCAACATATAATGGCCAGGAATATACCTGACCATTCCAAGACATAGGGAAAGAAGTATAGTGAGGAAATACTGGAGCAAAGCAAAACTGAAAACCAGCTGGGAAAATTTCAAAACTGTATCTCCATATCCGATGTCCAGACTTTCTTCAGATTTCAAATTCCTTTCTGTTTGTTGACTGCAATACACTTCTTTCTCTTGGGCTTTTCTCACTTCCTGTTAATAACTCTCCTTAGCATGTATCCCACAGCTCTAGCATCTCCAGCATCTGAGGGTCTCTAAGTCAATCCAGCCTTTATCCTCACAACTTCATGCTTTGCTTAGTTTCAAAGAAATATTCTACAACTGTTTCCTTCTCTCCTTAAAGCTAGAACCATGTGGCCGAAACTGCCAAATACTGATACTTCATGAAAATGAGACTTGGCCCCACATTCAATTATATCTTCAGTAACTTTCTATTTTTGATAGCTTCCTCTACTACCTAAGCTTGATGGTTCTGACTCCATCTGTAGACCAGGCTGGTCTCAAACTCAGATATCTGCTGGCCTCTGCCTCTGGAGTGCTGGGATTAAAAGTTCTTTTTCATAAGTTAGAAACTTAGCTATATGGTATCTTGGCCTAAGGTCACCAATTTCTTTATTCCATTTTTTAGTCTCTTTATCTCCTTGGACACAGGATTTAGCTCCATTTCTCTTGTGCAATTTTCTCCTATTGTACATTTTTATTTTTATTTTTATTTTTCCATTCTCTGCTTGTGTTTTTTTTCATATAAATATTTGTTACAGCTAGCATTAGTATACATATGACAGTCAATAGTAGACTATTTTGAAATTTCCTCTGCTAACAAAATTAAGCCAATACTCTTCACTTTAACCTCAGGTAGACATTAAAGGCAATGAAAAAAAGCAACCATATTCCTCACCAAAACATCACATAAACAATCTCCAGGCTGTGGCTTGTCCTAGAGAGCCCTCTTTCTCCTCTGAAACCTCTTAATCAAGGTCCCTCAGTTCCATTCACTGCTAGCCCCACTGTTTTCTGGGCTCCCTACTCATCTAGCTTGTTATGCAGCTCTTAAAGGGCTTAACTGCTTTTCTAATCCAGAGTCCCAAAGTCCTTATTCCCTCAAAGAAAATCATGGTCTAGTCAATCACAGTAATACCCAGTACCTGATCAACTTCTGTCCTAGTTAGGGTTTCTATTGCTGTCAAGACACCCCATGACCTATCAAATGTTACAAAGGAAAAAAAAATACCTAATTGGAGTGGTTTGTTTACAGTTCAGAGGTTTAGTTAATTGAGGTAACATATTGTATATTTAATAAAAAATAGTCTGGAACATCAGAGGACAAAAATCATCCACAGCCAAGCCGTGAAGGTCAGGGAATAATCTTCAATCTTATCACTTAATCACCCAGGAGACTGAGATCCATCTGTCTGAATCTCTGTGAGTTCAAAACATAACAGCCAGGCATTAGTTGCACATAACATTATTTCCAGCACTTAGGAGGCAGAGGCAGGAGGATCTCTGTGAGTTTGTTGCCAGCCTGGTCTACAAAACAAGTTCCAGAATATTCCGGTTTGTTACACAGAAAACTGTGTCTCAAACAACAAAAGATATAGAGATGGCTCTCTTCCCTGATATTACAGACTATTTTTATTAAACATGCAATATGTCACCACAGTCCATTATTATCATGGTAGGACATGGTGGCATGTGAGCAGACATGGTGCTTGAGAAAGAGCTGAGAATTCTTACAGCTTGATCCAAAGAGGAACAGAAAGTAAACTGAGATACTAGGTGTCTGAGACACTTGAGCACATATGAAATTTCAAAGCCTATCTACATGATGACATACTTCCCCCAAGAATGCCATACCTACTTGAACAAAACCACACTTCCTAATAGTGTCACTCACTATGAGCTTATGAGAGCAAATTACATTTACACTTCCATAATACTATAACAAAATACCTAGGATCACTTCTTTTGTGTGTTGTGTGTCACTAGTTAATAAAATAATAGTTATGTGAGTACTAAGGCTAAGAAGCTGCAGAAGCCAATCTGAAGTCTCTGGTAGCTACTTTATATAACACTGAAACACAAAACTGACATGAGCTTGCAAAAGAAATAATATCTCCAGTGAGAGAAAAAATAGGAGGTTTTATCAGGCTACAGAGTACAGGACAACATTTAAAATTTACATCTTAATTGTTTGTGGAATTTTTCATTTGCTATCTCAACTCAAGGTACATTAGCGCAATTTTCATTATTAAAATGACATTATAGAGACTGGATATGCTTATAAGAAAAAGAGGTCACATACAGTTTCGGAAGTTGGAAGTCCAAGATTGGCCAGTCCCATGTGTTTGACATTTGTAAGAAAGAATCACATGATAAGTTCCCTCATGAGAGAAAATGATTCTCTATAAAAAGTACAACTCCAAAGAGAAAATAGTGTTGTCTCACATCTGCTTCCAGGGACAAATTCCCATTTGATCTAAATACTTGTAATTAGATCTTACTCCTTAAAGATCTGACACACTTTCTAATGCTGTTAACTCAAGAATCAAGCTTCCAATACACAGATCTTTAGGGAAAAATTACATTTAAGACACAAAATTTAGCTAGAAATGTGTATCTCACAGAGAAAAACAAATTTTCGACAAGAGGAAGTAGCAGTGGAGAGTAATCTTAATTCCATGGAATATTACCCATGAAAACACCTCCCTGGGGTGCTTCTAGACCCTGAAATAGACAGACTGAGGTGAGAAGAAAAGAAAAGAACAAGTGCATTTAACCAATTAAGTCATAAGATATGATGGATTTTGATGATATCACAGCTTTGCTGTGGAATTATAAACCTTCAATCTAATTGTGAATCTCTTTTTACTTTATTTAATAAAGGACTAAAGGTGTGTTTTATTATAGAAACAGGATGTAAAATACCTAGAGATGGAAGCCAATAGTCAGAAGCATTTTTAAAAGAACACTAAAACTTTAAACATTTCAGAAATGTTTTTCTTTAAAAAAAAAAAAAAAAACAGTTACCCAAGAACCTGTTGCAAGGCTAGACACAAGGGCAATGATGTAATTGGGATGGGCAGGGACAAGAAAGCATTGATGGAGAAAAAATTCATACCATATGAATTCCACAGAATGTTTTAAAATAAATTTGAAAATTAAAGGTCTGTGTTATGTTCATACTTTTGCCAATGACAAGTTTGTAATACATAAGTGAAAGATATTACAAAGAAATGTGGATCCCAGTTCTCCTCTCATTAGCTAATGGAGCATTCTATTTCCCAGCAGCTCCAATGTGAGTACATAAACAACTTGAAAAATGAAGTCAGAAAGACAATATACTTTGCTTCTTCTTGTGTGTTAGGTTAGAATTTTAGAGATAATTCACAAAATATTCAGGAGGAAAACATATAAATAAATTTAAATATATTTATATATTTAAATGAATATTTGTTTATCTATTTAAATTTAAATAAATGTATATATTTAACTCACACATACATAGACTGATTGATAAATGGATAGATTACTATAGGTGATAATGAATAAATATAAAGACACCAGAAATGAATGAGTAAACTTTGAAAAATGTCTATTGGATTTCAAATGGTGGAGGGGGTGTCTAGGCAGAGTTTCTCTGTGTAGCTTTGGAGCCTGTCCTGGAACTCATTTTGTAAAACAATGTGGACTGCAACTCACAGAGATCTGCCTGTCTCTGCCTCCCTGGGATCAAAGGTGTGCACAGCCACTGCCCAGCTCGAGTGTCTATTTAATAGAAGAAATTAAGTCTTTATGTAAAAGAACTCTGATCCTACCCACTTCTACATGTGGGAGACAAGTCTCTTGGGAAACAGCTACTATTATTTCTCTGTGAGAGGGACTTCTGAAGACAGCTAAATCAGATTACTTAGGAAAGAGGCTCCTAGCTGAAATTCAGGGAAGAAAGCTGTTGCCATGGTTGAGACTCTGAGGAATCTTGGGAGGTGACTGGGTGTGATCAAATACTTTTGGATATGGTTTTGAGTACACAGACACTCAAAACTGAAACTAAGCCAATCATAGCAGTTCCCTGACCGCACATGCAATCATAGCATCTTGGAGTTTAGTTCGATGATTTAGCTGTATGATTCTAATGAAAGTACACAATTTTTTGTTCTCAGGACAAAGAAGTTTAAGTGGCCAGGTGGCTATTTCCAAGCTGCCAATTATCTCTAGATTCTAACATCACTTTTTAATAATGATAATTTGCATATATTTCAGTTAGGACTCAGTTCCAGACCAATCAGTATTTCTACTTGAAGAGGTGAAAGTTAGAACTTTACTGAAAATTCTTTCATCAAGAACTTAATATTTTGCTAAACCAAATGAAGCACAGTCTTCCTTTTAAGAATCCCACTATGGTCAATATCTCAGAATTTCCTCTAATTAGCAAAACATCTTACAAGCATAACCAGAGCAAATCAGAGTCCATGACATGCTCCTCTTGGTGATTTCCCAACGGTTCCTGTTCTGCTCATGCATGATTCTACATCCTCTACTCAGCACATACTTATGACATCTGAGTAAGCAATGAATAGGTTACTCTTGATAGTTTTCTGAGCCTTAAAGCATTTGTAATCTATGATGAAAAATATTCTTGCAAAATTTAGTCAACAAAAATAGACACCAACGTGTATGCTTAAGTGAAACAGATATTTTCCTGGTTATGGTTGCTAGGGTTTGAGATACTTGTATTTCCTTATAATTCTTATGCTTAAACTTGATCCATTGGGTCAGGGTATTAAGTCTTTGAAAATTGAGTATGTCATAGGAAAGTGACATAGTCTCTTTCCCCTAGGGAAAAATATGCTTGATGTGGTTTGGCTGTAGTTTTAGTTGTGCCCTCTGAAAAGTCTATGTGGCTGAAGATCAGTCAATGTTATGGTAGTTTTACGATGAGACAGACTTTGTAACAGATGGATCCTAGTGAGAAAGCAACAGTGAGCGCTCAGCTGTAGATGGGACATCTACTGATGTACACTCCAAATCAAGTGGAAGGGAATGTCTCAGGATAGGAGAGGTGAGATCCCAACCTTAGCTGAGGAAATGTGGGGAGTTGATGGCTACAGGGAGACTAAGCTTTACTTTTTTGTTATTTTTTTTAAAGCTTTTAAAATGTTTCTTTATTTTTTCTTTCTTTCCTTTTTTCTTTCTTATGTATACAGTGTTCTACTTTCACATATGCCTACATGTCAGAAGCAGACACAAAATTTCATTATTGAGAGTTGTGAGCCACTATGTGGTTGCCTGGCATAGAACTAAGGGCCTCTGGAAGAGCATCCAGTGCTCTTAACCTTAATCTCTAGTACTGTGGCCATTGACAGGTTCCCCATACCACAGTGGATGATTCTATACCTATGAACACAGTAGTAGCACTAACTTGACTCAATGAGAAAATACATAAATAAACAATTCTATAAGAGTATATGGAGTTAGGAAGGAGATATGATGTAGGATTCTAAGAAGCTGTGGAGTTATAGGTGAATTCTAGATATACATAAAAGTTTTGAAGAATAAATTTAAAATTAAAGAATTTGTATATTTCATGAATGCATAAAATATATGCAAACAGCTTATTACCATACCTGAAGGATCCCATTTTTTACTTTTACTCTGAGAACAAAACCTGAAGTCTCCATTTATTAAGAAGAGAGAACATTATTAATTTTATAACCAATATGCAAGACTCTAATCTTAAGCAAGGTAGCCTTGAGAACTGTAAAGGATTCACATCCAATATTACTAAATGACTCCATCTGTTATTTTGCAACATCAACAAGAAGGAATTAAGGTGGTAGTCATTCTTCTTGTATTCTGACTTCAAGAGTCTAAAACCTGGGAACCTGCTTCCAAGCAGATTTTCTGCTTCCCACTTCTCCAGTCCCAGGTCCTATTTTAGAACATCATAACATTTCCTGCCAAAAATAATATCTTCCTGTTTAATCCATCATATCAGAAGTGAGGTTAGAGCCTGAGAAACATTAAAAACCTATGGCATTGAATTCTTTTTTTTCTTTTATTTTATTATTATGAACAAGGAAGTCATACTTTCTATCTTTGTATATCCTTATTCAAGGTCCCTTTCCCCTCCCACCACATCAGGTCATTCTCTCTTCTCCCAGCCACTTTAAACCTGATAGAAAAGAAAGTGGGAAATACACTTCTACGAATTGGCACAGGTGACCAATGACTTCCTAAATATAACACTAATGGCATTGAACTCTTTACAAACTTTTAGACAATAGGTCTTTCCTGAACTGTTTAACAGTGACTCAGGACCCATAGGAAAGTGAACACTGAACTTTGCTAAAACTAGCTTGAATGTTCCACAGGTTTCTGCTTCATAGAACAAACTGACAGTCATTCTGCAGAAAACAGAAAAAAGTGAGTGATAAACATTGCCAAAATAGGCACGACAATCTTTCAAATTTCCTGCTTCACTGAAAAGTCTTCCAGATATTATAGGCCAATATGCTGAATATGGATATTCCAACATTACAAAAGAACTTTGGGTGACTATCTAGAGAGCCAGATGTCTCTATAATTTCTAGAATTTTGAAATCACAATATACTTCTTGTTTACCTTGGTAATATTACATAATTCTGGGGTTTTGATGAGATTGAAGACTAGATAGTTTTTATTTTAATTTTTCTTAGTTATAATAAAAGGTAAATTAGATAGGAAACTTTAGACTGATAAAAATAGGATACATGACAGATTATTTTTTTAATTTTGTCAAATACAAATAGACTAGATATTGTAACTTGTTTAATAATTGTTTTATTATATGTAATTTTAGTATGTTATAGTTAAAAACCTTCCTTTTTAATGAGACAAAAAGGGGAAGTGATGTGGGATATCTTTTGGTATTCTGTATTTAATAGGAGCTGCTTTGACCTATAGCAAGGCAGGATAGAGTGAGGCAGGAAATCTTAGCAGAGCTACAGGAGAAGAAAGACAGAGTAGAAAAAGATGCAAGCCAGCTGATGTAAGATAAAGATGTATTAGAACAGAGGTAATGCAACAAGATGTGGTAAAACATAGATTAATAGAAATGAGTTGATTTAAGTTGCAGGAGCTAATTGGTAATAAGCCTGAGCAATAGGCTGAAGAGTTTGTAATTAACATTAAGCCTTTTAGTAATTAATTTCTATGTGTCTAGGAAGTGAAAGATTGGAAAAGAAAGAGAAACCTCCAGCAGCAAATAAGAGCTACTATCTTCAATAAGAAGAGATGAATGAGCTTACTCTTGTCTTAGAGATCATGATTTTCAAATTCCTGCTCCAAATTCTCTTTATCCAGGCCCTAAATTACATTGCATTTTTACCATAATACCATAAAAATGTCCTCAAAATATAAATGGGGTATCATTTTTGACTCTAACTTATTGTGAAATTTCGACCATCATGTTGCATATGTTCTGATCTTCAGATAATGGTAGTCACCTTAAATGATACATTTTCCTGCTTATCCCATGCAGACATATTAGTATCTATTTCTTTTTTCTTTAGAGAACAGCAAACCAGAATTAACCAGCTTCACAGCCTTTATAATGAAATAAATATATTTCAATTAAAGTGATATTACATATCACTTTATCTCTTTATTTATTTTATCTCTTTTTTTTATCTCTTTATTTATACTACAACCCCTATCAAATGGTGGAAAGTAAGCAGCTGGCAACCTAGGTAGACTTTTGTATTTTGTAAACAATTCTTACCACAGTTGGGAAAAAGCTTTATCCCATGCAGTGGGTGAGAAAGAGAATCAACAGCTTTTAATGCTTCACAGACTTGTATATTTATACAAAATGTTGAGGCTATAATGCAAGTAATTCTAGTGCTGCTCAAATGACTTTTCAGATCCCATGGTGCAGGAGGTATTTTTGGTAGATAAGAACATTATGTTTAGTCTCTAAAGAGACACAGAATAAAGAACAACACAAACTCAGAAGAGAGCTATATTAAAAACTTATAATCATTTGAAAATCAATTTCCTATACACTGTTGCAATTTATGAGAGATGAAGGATCAAAATATGAATTGTAGTGTGATAAGGTACCCGTTAACTGCTCCATCCCATCCAAACCACCAAATGTAGTTAATGTCTGCCACAGCATTGTCTATTATGCAGCAGAAATTGCATTTATATTTGGCCTAACAAATACTAGAAGACATAAACAGCTATATAAATACTTAACCAAGATGGTGTGTCACTTACTTACATTTTTGTGATATCAACTTATATATATATATATCAAGTTATATATCAAGATATAACTCCTATCCATATCTTGAAAGGTTTTTTTTATAATTAGATGGTAAATAAGGATTAACAAACATAAAATAATATAACTTGAATCATGATTTATGATGACTCAATTCAATGTATTGCCATGAGTCAAAATAATGACTGTCACAGGTTAAAAATGTACAAAGTGTTTAGGGAGTCCTCCTGAAATATATTTGAACCTGGATTGATATTTTGCAATATATTGTTTATCACCATGAAGCTGCTTTATTTTATTCCAACAGCTCCTCAAAGACACAGGAAAGTCTTTTACTAGATATCGTGGTGCATGGTGTTGACAATTTTACTTCTATATACAGTGCATAGAAGTAACTAAAAGGTATTTCAATGCATGTATGGAGCATGATTATAATAACAAGTGTTTAAGCTTGGAAACCAATAAAGATGAGAAAGTACAGGCCTTCAGACTTCATTTCCAGTAGTCAATTAGAAGAATATTCCCCTGCTTCTCTTTCTGTGTTAGTGATACCTCGCTTAGGAGGATATTCACCAATTCCATCCATTTGCCTTTGAATTTTAGGATATCTTATTTCCTTACAACTGAGTAGTACTCCATTGTGTAGATGTACCACAGTTTGTTAATCCATTCTTCAGTTAAGGGGCATCTAGGGTTGTTTCCAGGTTCTTGCTATTACAAGTAATGCTGCTATGAGCATAGTTGAGCTAATGCTTTTGGGGTGAGAATGTGCATCTTTAGGGTATATACCCAATAGGTGTCATTAGTGGACCTTAGAAAAAAAAGGGAAAGAACACCCAAGCTGCAAACCACAACCACTGAACAGCTCAGGATCTGAAAATTATTTTTTTAAAAAAGGTGAAGAATATTCTCCTTTCCAAAAGTTATATTTTTCTTCTGAAATAGAAATAGTCATGTAGCGGTATTGAAGGGGCCCAGTGGCAATAAGTACTTTTCTCTCAGAATTAATACTTTAATTTAAAAGAAAATTAATTAATTCTACTTGATCTTTTTAAAGTCTTGATTCTTGTGCCTCTTGAGTCATGATAAAAAATAAGGGGAAATGTGTCTGGAGAATAGGAGTGAACAGTAGCTCCCTTCCCTGTAGAGATCCTAGAATGGACACAGTCTGCAGAGACACTCTCATTTTTATGATATATTACCTCCACATATTGTAAACAGTGAGCTAATATTTCTACATGTGATATTGCTACCAATTAAGTGACTCTGCCTTGTTTAAAGTCACTTAATTGGTAGAAACCTCATTCAGCAGCAATATGGAAGGAATAGAAAGTCCGTCTAAGAGCCAAATCCACAATGTGGTCTGAGGAAGGAAGAGGGATTTTAAAAGGTACTTTGGAGAATTCAGCTTCTGTAGAGCCAAGGAAAAGGAGCAAAGCAAATATGCTGTTAATAGCTTCATAAATTAACCCAAGTATTAACATACAAACTTTAAATTCAGATTTAATATGGAAGAAAAGAGTTGGCAGAAGCAATTTAGTTACTTGTTGTGTGAACCTCTTTTACAAAAATTTGGTGAACATTGCTTTCTAACAGCAACAAAAAATATTAAAATCATACTCATAATAAAATCAATTCTCTTGAAAAAGGGAAACAAAGATTCTAAAAAATAATAACTACATGGAAAGAAAACCACATAAAAGAATCTACAAAACAATCCTGGGAATAACTGAATAGGCATTTCGGTTTATCAGGGACTATGTTGTGAACTTTCTCATTGGAAAAGCACTAAAAAGGCAGGTTACCCTCAGGACAGCCAAATGAATTCTTGGTGCACAGTGTCCTTGCCCAGGTCTATATTTAAATAACCCTCTCTGAAGTTAATGTCAGACGTCTGTGGTTGTAGCTGTGACATTAAGGTTTGCTTGTCTCAAATTAGAATGCCATGTCAAAAAAAAAATAATAATAACTAAGCACATCAAACATTTCTCAATCTCATGTTTTTTGTTTTCTGGGTTTTTTTTTAAGTCAACTAATTAAGACAATTATTTCTATTGCTGCTGGGGATACAGAGAGGGATAAACAGGTTAGTAATGTGACAAACTGTACACAATCAGTTCATTTGCATCTTAGTGGGTGAAAACCCAAAGCAAGCACACAGACAAGATATTATACAAGTAGAGGAAGCTTCGGGAATCATTTCCAAAGCAATGCTCTCCTCCTTAGAGGGAGTGTAGAGATTTTCTCAGAGCCTGGACATATGCACACAGGGGTTGACTCATTCCTAATGTGCTCAGTGAAGCACTGTCTTCCTGATCTTGCTGTTTACATACAATATACACAGTTCTTGCCTCAAAGGAAATGTGTTGATGGTTGTTTTGATTCTCTCTCTCTTGTTTTTTAAATTTTTCTTCAAGTCGAATGCAAAATTTTCATAATCTTTTGCCAACACAGGAGTCACACATATAGTACTAGCATCTGAAAAAGAGAATTTTAGAAAAGCCAATGAAGACATATACTGATCTCACAGGTCTCCCAGTTATGTGTAAATATGCCTCTGCATCAGCCAGGAAAACAGAGACTGGGAAAATGGCTTCAGTAAGAGCTACCCACCCCTGCCAAAAAAAAAAAAAAAAAAAAAAAAATATCAGAGAAAATTTTCATTATGATTCACATTTTCGTATTGATGATTTGATTTTTCTGGAACAACAAAAAAAATCTTTAATTAAAACCTGCCACCGTTTCCAGAGGATGGGGCCAGACAGAGGAGCTTTAGAATAGGAGCTACTTAGGTATAATGTGGCCAACAAGGCTTTACAAAGCTTCTCTCTTTCTGATGCTCCTCTCAGCCTGAGCTTAGCATGTTTTACACACATTTGCCATCCTGATTTGAGAATTCCTGACTCAGGGACTGTGATGATTAATTGTCATTTTGACATTACTTCGAATTACCTTGGATACAACTTCAAGTCAGAAAGGAAGTGGTTTTCTAGATTAGGTTAATGAGGTAGTAAGACATTCTCTAAACATAGGTGATAACCATCACAGAAGCCAGAGTCCTGGACTTAATAAAATATAGAAGGCTAGATGGATGTGAAGCTTCACATTGGTAATTATCTACTACCTGATTCTGGATGCATGAGACCAAATGTTTTAAACCCTTGTTTCTAGAACTACTCTGCCATGATGGATGATTCTCTCGAATTATAAACCAAAATAAACACTTCTTTCCCTAAATCGTTTTAAGCAGGGTATTTTATCACAATAGGAAAAATGACCATTAAAAATGTGAATTATCTGCTTTCATCAAATAGAAATAATTACTGCTTTCATTTTGTTGTCTGACACTATAATCAGTAGTCATATGTGGCCACATTGACCTTGAAATGCACCTTATCCAAATAGAAATGTATAAGAAATAAAAACATATTTTTCAATAAATAAAATAAAAAATATCTTAAATATGTATTTTAAGAATGAAAATATTTTGAACATGTTTAGTAAATAAAAATTCACTAAATTCATTCTAATTTTTAGCTTTATCAGAGAGTAGAAGATATTGTATTGCATTGTATTTTTTAATAAAATAAAGTCTTTTTTTATCCATGTATCCCCTTGCTGCCCCTCCCTTCCCTCCTCCCAATCCCTTCCAGTCAGTCTTCAACTTCCCTCTTCCTGATCCCCCCATCTCATCCCCCCAAAAAGAAAGAAGTCCCCAGGTGGGTCAGCTCAGCATGGCACATGCAGTTCATGCAAGTCTGATTTCCTCATACTAATATCAAGACTGAGTTAGGTGTTGCTCTGTAGGCAATAGGCCCTGAGGTGCCAGCCCACAGACAGAAACACAGTCTGCTTCCTTCCCTTGAGGCTCCACATACTGCCCATGTCAGTGGACAGTTGCCTACCCTTGGAGGGCCTAGTTCCTTTTCCCTATGGTTCCCCAGTGACTGTTCTTAATTCAGTGAGCTCCCCAGAGCTCCAGCCAGGCATCACTGTGGGAATTTTCCTCATAATTCCTATTCCCTTGCTCATACAGACTCTCCTCTCCCACTCTCTGTTGGATCAAGAGCTCAGCCCAGTGCTCAGTCATGTATCTCTGCCTCTACCTCTATTCATTGTTGGATATAGGTTCTGTGATGACACTTAGGGTGGTTATTCATTTGATTATAGAGGAAGTCCTGTCATGGCACCATCTTCACTATTGGTTGAAGACCTAGCCAGGGATATCCTGGGAGTTCTTGGAGGTTTCCATAACACCCAGTCTATTCCCAAGCCCATATTAGCTTCCACTATTAAGATTTTCATATTTTTTCCCTCCTTGTTTCTCCTCTCACTCAATTATCGCCTTCTCTCATGATTTGTTCCCACCTCTTCGTGGTTACAACCTCTTATGCTCCCAATTAGCTAAGGAGATATTCTCTACTTTCACTTCCATGGATAATTCTTGGATGTCCCTCTTAAGTTCTTTCTGATCCCAAGCTGTTCAAAGGTTGTGGTTTGCAGCTTGGATATTCTTTGATTTTTGTCTAAAGTCCACTAATGAGTGAGTACATCCCCTGCTTATCTTTCTGGGCTGGCTTGTGATACCTCACTCTGGAGGATATTCTCAAAATCCATCCATTTGCCTGTAAATTTTATGATGTCATTTTTTTATTCTTAGTAGTACTTCATTGTGTAAATGTACTATAGTTTGTTAATCCATTTTTCAGTTAAGAGGCATCTAGGTTGCTTCCAGGTTCTTGCTGCTATGAATAATGCTGCTATGAACATAGTTTAGATAATGCTTTTGGAGTGCAAATGTGTGTCTTTAGGGTATATGCCCAATAGTAGTATTGGTGGATCCTTGGGGATAGTGATTCCTAATTGTTTGAGAAACCTCCATACTGCATTCCAGAGGGTCTGAACAATTTTACACTCCCACCAACAATGGAGGAGTGTTCCCCTTGTTCTGAATCCTCTCCAGCATAGGCTGTCATCTGTGTTTTTAATCTTAGCCATTCTGATCAGTGGTATCTCAATGTTGTTTTTATTTGCATTTCTTCTTGTTGGGTATTCGCTAAATTTTTTTTCAAATTTTATGAATTGTTATAACTGTCATTAAGCTATTTTAAAAATCTGATGGTATGGTTACACTGCTCCTGGAAACAGAGGAATTTTATGGTTACATTTACCTAAGCAATATTCACTGTAATGGTAAAACAAAACAAGTAAAAGTGTGTTTTCTAATGTTGATAATGTCTGTCAAGAAGATATCTTTATTAGTCCTTACTTATACAGGCCTCAGATTGTCTCAAAAGGAGATAAGGTCTGCCATTTTTCATGGTTACTCACAAAAAAAAAAATAGATGATGAGAACTACTGCTAAATATACCATATACCTTGACTACATGACAGAAAAATAAAACATGAACTGAACTGGCAATATTTGCTGTTGGTTAGGGTTCATTGTTGTTTAGGATCCATCAACATCATTGATGATGACTGATGGAAAAGAAAAGATTTCAATTATCTTACCCAGCTATGAACTCATTAATGAGAATACCAACGTTCTGATGTGCAAAAGTGTCCCACTTGTGCAATAGTGGCATGAATTGGAGAGTAGGGTATTAACCAACTACTCTAATTCTTAGATTAGACTTGTGGTTCACTCCACAATAGAGAATCCTTGCCTGGCACTGTAATTCCAGCTCAAAGTCCAAGCCTGGTGAGGTCATACCTACTAATGGGGAACTTAATAGAATTTTATGGGTAAATGATATTATGTTAGATTGCCTTCTAAATATTTATATTTACACCTATAGACTCAGAAACTCACAGAAACTTGCTTATCATGGTTAGGTTTATATTGCTTGATAAACATAATGAGCAAATGCAGCTTGAGAAAGAAAAGAGTTATTTCATCTTATACCTTACAATCCATTACTAAGGGGCTTCAGAGTAGGAACTCCAGGAACCAAGAGGCAGTAACTAAAACAGAGGCCATAGAAGAACATTACTTATCAGTTTGTTTCTCATGGCTTGCTCAGCTTGCTTCATTACACCCTTTTTCCATGACTGATCCCATTCACAGCGTGTTGGGACTTCTCATACCAATCTTTAATCAGGAAAATGTCACATAGTGTTGTCTATTAACAATCTCATGGAGATATTTTCTCAACTAAGGTTCCTGTTTTCAGACAACTCTAGCTTGTGTCAAGTTGAATCAGGCTAAAATCAAAAAAACGTAACAGTTAGCAAAGCCCAGAAAGTAAGAAGAAACTCATAGATCTATCAAGAAGACATAAATGTCTTTTAGAACCATTCATTAAAATCTATATCAGTGGTCTCAACAAAATTTTGGCAAACCGTATACAACAATGCATAAAAGATATCATCCACCATGACCAAGTAGGCTTCATCCCAGAAATGCAGGGCTGGTTTAACATACGAAAAACTGTAAATGTTATCCATCATATAAACAAATTAAAGGAACAAAACCACATGATCATATCCTTAGATGCGGAAAAAGCCTTTGACAAAATC
>PVIH01016923.1:0-43769 GCA_004025045.1 Sigmodon hispidus
TTTACTGTGTTTTTTTTTAATAAATACAAAATAAAGGAAAAAAAAAAAAAAGAATACAGTCTTCATTCCACTCAAATAGCAAAGAATATACCTTCTTTCCAGCATCCCACGTAATTCTCTCTAAAATTGATCACATACTCAGTCATAAAGCAAATCTGAGTAGATATAAATAAATAAATAAATAAGCAAATGAATAAATAAATGGGAATAACCCCTTGTATCCTATTAGACCACCATGAACTAAAGTTAGAGTTCAACAACAATTCCAAACCACAGAAAGCCTACGAACTCATGGAAACCAAACATCTCTGAATTAAACCATCTCTGGGTCAAGGAACAAGTAAAGAAAGAAATTATAAACACTTCCTAGAATTCAATGAAAATGAATCCACAACATACCCAAACTTATGAGATACAATGAAAGTAGTGCTAAGAGGAAAGTTCATAGCACTAGGTGCCTACATAAAAAATTTGGAGAAATCTCACCTAAGAGACTTAACAGTACAGCTAAAGCTCTAGAACAAATAGAAGAAAACTCACCCAGGAGTAGACTGCTGGAAATAATCAAACTCAGGGCTGAAATCAATAAAATAGAAGCAAAGAGAACAATACAAAGAATCAACAAAATAAAAGAGTTAGTTTTTTTGAGAAAGTCAACAAGATAGACAAACCCTTATCCAAACCAACCAAAAGGCAGAGAGAGAATATCTAAATTAACAAAATCAGAAATGAAAAAGAGGACATAACAACAGACACAGAGGAAATCTAGAGAATCATTAGGTCATATTTTAAAAACCTGTACTTCACAAAATTGGAAAACCTAAAAGAAAGTCAGCTTTCTAAATAGGTAACACCAAAATTAAATCCAGACCAGATAAACTACTTAAATAGACATATAAACCCCTAAGGAAATAGAAATTATTAAAAGTCTCCCATCAACAACAACAAAAGCCCATGGACAGATGGTTTCAGCATAGAATTCTACCAGAATCTTGAAGAGCAATACTCAAATTGCTCCATACAATAAAAACAGAAGGAACATTACCAAACACCTTTTCTGAAACTACAGTTAACCTGATACCCAAACCACAAAAAGATACAACAAGGAAAGAGAATTATAGACCAATCTCCCTCATGAACATTGATGGCAAAAATACTCAGTAAATTCTGGTAAACTGAATCCAAGAATGTATCAAAAAAAAAAAAAAATCATCCACTAGGATCAAGCAGGCTTCATCCCAGAGATACAGGGGTGGTTCAACATACTAAAATTTCTCTCATTGTCATCTACCATATAAACAACTTTAAAGAACCATATGATTATCTCATTAAATGCTGAAAAAGCCTTTGACAAAATCCAACATTACTTCATGATAAAGGTCTTGGAGAGATGGGGGATACAAGAAACATGCCAAAACATAATAAAGGCAATATACAGCAAGCCAACAGCCAACATCGAATTAAATGGAGAGAAACTCAAAGCAATCCCACTAAAATCAGGAACAAGACAAAGCTGTCCATTCTCTATCTAGTCAATATAGTGCTGGAAGTTCTAGTTAGAGCAATAAGACAACAAAAAGAGACCAAGGGGATACAAATTGGAAAGGAAGAAGTCAAATTTTGCCATTTGCAATGATATGATAGTATACATAAGTGATTCCCAAAAAGTCTACCAAGAAACTTTTGCAGCTAATAAACACCTTCAGTAATGTGGCAGGAGAAAAAAAATCAATAACCCTCCTGTACACATGATAAAAGGACTGTAAAGGACATCAGGGAAAAAAAATCACCCTTTACAATAGCTGCAAATAATGTCAAATATCTTGGGTAACTCTAAACAAAGAAGTGAAAGACCTGTATGACAAGAACTTTAAGTCATTGAAGAAAAAAATTAAAGAAGATATCAGAAAATGAAAAGATCTCCCTTGCTCCTGGATAAACAGGATCAACATAGTAAAAATGGCAATCTTACCAAAAGCAATCTACAGATTCAGTGCAATCTCCAAAATCCCAAAACAATTCTTCACAGTCCTCAAGAACAATACTTAACTTCATATGGAAAAACAAAAACCAAGAATCACCATTGCCCCATCTACTTCGAGAATCAAAACCATTCTCAGCAACCAGACTGTCGACATTCCAGAAAATGTGGACATCACTCTGAAGAGGCTCATGGTCGTTGTGAAGGGCCCCAAAGGAACCCTCTGGAGGGACTTGAATCATATCAATGTAGAGCTGAGTTTCTTCGGAAAAAAGAAGAGACTTCGGCTGACAAATGGTAGTAGGATAACAGAAAGGAACTGGCCACAGTCTGAACCATCTGCAGTCATGGTCAGAACATGATCAAGGGTTGGTTACACTGGGCTTCTGCTGCAAGGTCTGTGTATGTTCACTTCCCTATCAACGTCGTTATTCAGGAGAATGGGTCTCTGGTTGAAATCCGAAACTTTTTGGGTAAAAAATATATTCACAGAGTTCAGGTGAGGACAGGTGTTGTTTGTTCTGTCTCTTGAGTCCAGAAGGATGAATTAATCCTTGAAGGAAATGACAGTGAACTTGTTTCAAATTCAGCAGCTCTGATTCAGCAAGCCACAACAGGGTATCAAAAAGTTTTTGGATGGCATCTATGTGTCAGAAAAGGGAACAGTGCAGCAGCCTGATAAGACCTAAATTTCCGGGGCTGGAGAGATGGCTCATCGGTTAAGAGCACCGTCTGTTCTTCCAGAGGACCCTGGTTCGATTCCCAGCACCCACATGGCAGCTAACAACTGTCTGTAGTTCCAGTTCCAGGCAAACACCAAGGCAAATAAATAAATAAAGTTGTTTTTTTTTTTTTTTTTAAAAAAAAAAAAAGACCTAAATTTCCCAGCTCCAAAAACAAGATCCTGAATTTAAGTGATTTGTGGTGTTTTGGGGGATAAAAGACTTATATTGAAAAAAAAATCACTCAAACTATCCTGATTAATAAAACAACTTTGGAAGCCAACACCAACCCTGACTTCAAGCTCTACTACAGAGCTACAGTAAGAAAAACAGCTTAGTACTGGCATAAAAAGACTTGTGGATCAACAGAATCAAATCACAGATCCTGACATTAATCCACATACCTATGAACACCTGATTTTGACAAAGAAGCCAAAAATATCACAATGGGAAAAAAAGAAAGCATCTTCAACAAATGGTGTTCACATAACTGGATAGTGGCATGTAGAAAAATGCAAGTAGAACATAGCTAAATGACACAGTGCCTCACTTCTGCATTGATGGCCTCTGACAGGGGTGTGAGTGAAGAAAGACTTGTTTTCTTGAAGGGTCTGACCACAGGGGGTCTA
Organism: Sigmodon hispidus; assembly: GCA_004025045.1. Taxonomy (NCBI): domain Eukaryota; kingdom Metazoa; phylum Chordata; class Mammalia; order Rodentia; family Cricetidae; genus Sigmodon; species Sigmodon hispidus. The sequence continues at coordinate 3,333 of PVIH01016923.1, forward strand.
ATTATGCTCCAGTAAGTAAATGAGCAGCATGAATGGGCGTTTTGTAAACGGGGAGATCATAAGTGTGGGTATGAATCTCAAAGGACTGATAGTTTGATGGGGTGCATGATGTAAAATCACCAGATAATATATATGTGTGTATATATATATATATATAAAGAAAGAAACATGAAAAATTAACTCTATAATGCTCAGAAATCACATATGACTATCATAGGTAGTAGCACTGGGAATCCATTAAATAAATTCCCAAGAGTGGACAAAGCCCTAATCCAATATAAACTATTAAATTTATTGTTATTTGAAACATGTCAAGCAGATACAGTGTTTTATTTTACGTGTAAAATTGACTGGGTAAGATACTCAGAGAGAAGAAACTTTGTTTTTAGAGTGTTTCCAGAAGTGGTTACCATTTGTATCGGTTGAACAAATAAATGATTACCCTGGCTCATGCAAAAAGGAAAAAAGAAAGAAAGAAAAATGCAAGTAGACTCATATCTATCATCCCACATAAGACTCAAGTCAAAGTGGATCAGAGACCTCAACATAAACCCAGTTACACTGAACCTGATAGAAAAAGAGAGTGGAAAACAGCGTTGAATACATTGGAACTGGAGACTACTTCCTAAATATACTAGTTACTCTGAGAGCAACAATTAATAAATGGGACCTCCTGAAACTGAGAAGCTTCTGTAAGGCAAAGGACTGTAAATAAGACAAAACAACAGCCTACATTATGGGAAAAGATCTTCACCAACCTTATATCTAACAGAGGAATGTTCTCCAAAATATATGAAGAACTCAAGAAACTAGAAATCAAAATACCAAATAATCTGATTTTAAAAATGGGGTACAGAGCTAAAGAGAGAATTCTCAATAGAAGAATGTCAAATGGCTGAAAAACACTTAAAAAATTGCTCAACATTCTTAGTCATCAGAGAAATGCAAACCAGAACAACTCTAAGATACCACCTTACACCTGTCAGAATGGCTAAGATCAAAAACATTGATGACAGTCTATGCTGGAGGGGATGCCGAACAAGGGGAACACTCCTCCATTGCTGGTGGGAGTGTAAACTTGTGCAACCACTTTGGAAATCAGTATGACGCTTCCTCAGAAAACTGGAAATAAATCTACCTAATGATCCAGCAATAATACTCTTGGGCATATACCCAAAGGATGCATATTCTTATCACAAGGCCATTAGCTCAACTACATTCATAGCAGCATTATTCATAGTAGTCATAACCTGGAAACAACCTAGATGTCCCTCAACTGAAGAGTGGATTTAAAAAAATATATGGTACATTTACACAATGGTGTAGTACTCAGCAGCAGAAAAAAAAATGACATTCTGAAATTTGCAGGTAAATGATGAAACTAGAAGATATCATCCTGAATGAGGTAAAATAGACCCAGAAAGATAGACATGGTAATGTACTCTCATAAGTGGATTTTAGGCTTAAAGCAAAGAATAACCAGGCTACAAGTCCCAACCTCTGAGTAGCTAGAAACTTAAGAGATCCCTTGGGAAGCGGAAATAGAAAAGATCGACTGAGTAAATTGAGACCATAGACAGGAGGTGGCAAGGGAAGATGGGAAGGGAATGAGGGAATAGAATGGTTGAACTGGTTGAAGGAGCCATTGTGGTTAGGGAGAAACCTGGAGCTACAGAAATACTCAGGAACTCACAAAGATGTTCCTGGCTAAGATTACAAGCAATAGTGGAGAGGGTGCTTAAACAGGCCTTCCCCTATAATCAAACAAATGACCACCCTAATTGTCACTATAGAAGCTCATCCATCTGTCTGAAGCAGATGCAGAGATCCATAGGTAAGCACTGAATCAAGCTCCCCATTCAGCTAAAGAGAGGAAGATTATATGAACAAAGGGGTTAAGATAATGATGAGATCCACAGAGATGGCTCACTAACTCTGAAATGACAGCTGAGGAATCTCCAAGGAACTGATCTAGGCCCTCTGAATGTGGATGACAGCCAAATGGTATGGGCAGTTTGTGAGGCTTCTGGCAATGGAACCAGAATTCATTCCCGATGCATAAACTGGCCTCTTGGAGCCCATTCCCTAAAAGAGGAACGCCTTGCTCAGTATCATTTAAGGTCATACCTTAAGTGAATAGCCAGATTGCATTGACTCACCCTGGGAGTCCTCACTCTCTCTGAGGAATAGTTGGAGGGGGTGGTGGTGGTGGAGTAGGACTAGGAAGAGGGAGAGGGGAAATAGTGGTGGGTATGCTAAAAAAAATTAAATTAAAAATGACTATAAATTGGAGTGTAGGCAGGCCTATAAGGCATTTTCTTAATTAGCAATTGATGGGGGAGGGCCTATACCATTGTAGGTATCTGGGCATTTAAGGCCCTGGATTCTATATGAAAGCAGGCTAAGCCACCAGGAGCAAGCCACTGGCTTCTGTATTGGCTGTTGCCTCTCGCCTCCAGGTTCTTGTTCCTGTCCTTTCTTCAATGAAGAAGTGATATGTAAATGAAAGACAAGCCCTCAGGAGGGAAAAAAAAAAAAAGCTGAAGACCCAAGTTTGATTCCCAAAACCCATAGTGGCTCCTAACTGTTTGTAATTCCAATGCCAGGGAATCTATACCTCTTTCTGACCTCCTAGGTACAAAGTAGACAGGTGGTAGACAGACATGCATGCAGACAGCATAAGGCTAAAAGTATTAGTTGCTTTTATTTTGTGTTTTGTATCTTTGAGATAGGATCTCACTCTGTAGATCAAGCTTCTAATGAAGGAAAAATTCTATTTTTTCTTTCAGTCAGTTGCATTATAGAAGTATTTGTAAATAAACAATAAACCGTATTTTGGCTGAGCATAGAGGTTATATACCTCCAATCATAGCACTTGGGAGGCAGAGGAAGTTGGATCTTTAAGGTTCAAGGCCAACAAGGTCTACATAGTGAATTGTAGGCCGGCCAGCTAGAGCTACAAAAAGAGAAAGTTCCCTAACCCCCACCCCCAAGAATTTGTATTTATGTAGCTTACTAATAATTTTCAAAATGACAATAGATTGACCTACCATATTTCTCTAATACTTAACTTTGGAGGTTTTGAAGGCTGAAAGAGCAAACAATAGTGGAATTTCTCAATTCAGAATTCAAGAACTGGGGCCTAAGTGCTTCTTGCTCTTGCAGAGGATCAAACCAATCTCAGGAGCTCATAATGCCTATAATTCCAGCTCCAGGGTATCTAATGCCTCTAGTTTGTATTCTGTGTATGTATGAATGCATACATGTACACACAAATTTAAACGTTCTTGAAATTCTTTTCAATTTTGCTTTGAGAACTTACAGCAAAAAAAAAAAAAAAAAAAAAAAAAAAAAAAAAAAAAAAAAAAAAAAAAAAAAAAAAAAAAAAAAAAATTGAAGTTAATTCCAGAAATATTTAGTTTTGAAGTTGACAGTTAATTCTTAATCATCACTCTTAAAATTTCTCTGCAATACCATTTTCTTTTTATAAATTTCCAAAGGGGGCAACTACTTGATAACAAGACTACTTTAAATGATTTTATATGTTTAAAGGATTTTTCTTCCTTTCAAAAACCATATACTATTTACAATAAAAAGATCCTATTATCCCTAGGGTGCCTGAACTGACCTTCTTTGGTAATCAGATTGGTGACTACCCTAATTGTCATCAGAGAGCCTTCATCCAGTAACGGGTACACAGATTTGTAGCCAAGAACAGGGCTGAGCTCTAGGACACTAGGAAGGATTGTATGTATGATTAGTGGGATCAAGATAATGGTAGGGAACCCACAGAGCCAGCTGACCTGAGGCAGGGGGAGCTCAGGGACTCTAGACCAACTGCTAGAGTCTGCATGGTGTTAGCATTTCCCATGTGAAAGAACTTGCCAGCATGCTGCCAAGGGAGTAATATTAGGTTCATTAAGGAGGGGGAGGGGGGAGAAGAGAAACAGTAGGGTGGGGGCAGAGAGAAAGAGTCTCCCAGGTGGTTGGAGATTTTAAAGGGTAGGCATGCCTACATCAGAGGCTTTGGAGCCCCTGCAGGCGGGGACTTGGCCACAGTAACATTGCCTAACACATGGAACTAACATAGGCACTCGCTGTGGGTGACAGTTGTGTAGTTTGGTGTGTTTGTGGAGCCAGGATCTATCCCTGGAACATGAGCTAGGTTTATGGTGAAATGCTCTGCTCAGCCTTGAAGGGGGGAGAACTTGGTTCTGCCTCAACTTGCCATGCCATACTTAGTTGACTCCCATGTGCTTACTCTTTCTGAAGAGTGGAAGGGGGGGTAAGAAAGAAGGGAGGTGGGTAGAAAGGTGAGGGGAGGGAACAGGAAAGAGGGGAAACTGGTTGGTATGTAAAATAAGCAAAAAAAATTTATACACCCCAATCTACAAAATGAAACACACACATCACACCAGAGTTTTACTAACCTAAAATTCTACAACTATATGTAGATGGTTGACATGACAACTGAGAAATATCTATCTCGCTTGTTAAAATACATTTGAATGTTGTTTGCAGTTCTAGATATATTAATTCTGTACCTTAATGTTAAAATTTCCATTTGTATTGCTAGTGTCTTAAATGATTAATACATGTAAGTAAAGGAGTCATAAATATTGACAGACATGTTAATTCTCAGATGCACTAAGGTAATAAAAAGGTTCCAGAACTATATAAAGCTAGCATTGTGGTACTATCCTGATCCCATCTAATCAGGCTGACTATGGAAGACTGCAATTTAGAGAGCTATCTGGCCAACAGCGCAAAAACCTATCTCAAAATCAAACCAAAGCCACCATACAAACAGACAACAGTTTGTTCACAACATAAGAGGAACAGTTAACAACATGGTTGGGGTGATAGTTTGTATATGCTCTAACAAATAAAGCTCGCCAGAGCTAGTCACTAGTTAGCTATAGAGGTCAGGCAGTGGTGGCTCACACCTTTAATCCCAGCACTTGGGAATCTTTCAGCATTTACCCCATTATCTTGCTATGAGTATCTATGAAGACCACTTATCGTGCTATACATGGTAATAGAGTCAGTATTAGCTATATAATCTTGGTGACCCGAGTTTGATCCATGGAACTCTAGTAAACATTGGAGAGAAATAGCAATAAGTCTATCTATCCCCTGATGTCCACATAAATGTTTTGGTATACTTACACATACATAATGTGTGTGTGTGTGTGTGTGTGTGTGTGTGCTTTAAAAATAAAAAGCTTAGAATTAATCATCTGAAGAAAATTGTAAAAACTTAATCTGATATATAGAATCATGATGTGCCAACCACAGACTTTGAATTTCATTCTGTAGGCAAGAACAGTGTTTTATAAAATTAAATCTGTGCTTTATATTGCAGATAAAATTTTTAGATTAAAACAGATGCAAAGAGCTGCTGAAAAGGGGTGAGAAATAACCAGGCACTTAATTACAATCCCAACACTAGAGGAATAAAAGGTCACTGTGGCTATTTAAGCCCCAGACAAACATGAACAAATTTAATGTTTCTTGGGACCATTTACTTTGTTGCTAAAGTGATCAAGAAAACAATTTGAGAGCCAAAACAGTACTATTAATAAAAACCTGGTTAAAATATCCCTTTCTCTTATCAGTCTTGGATGGAGGCTCTTGAGTCAGAATATAAACATTCTCTTCTGGCTCATTGTTAAGAGCACTAGCTGCTCTTCCAGGGTACCTAGGTTCAATTCTCAGCACCCAAATTGCACCTCACAACTGTCTTTAACTCTAGTTATAAGGGAACTGCCCCTCCCACACACATACATGCAAGCAGAATACCAATGCACAATAAATAAATCAATAAATCAAAACAACAAAATCTTCCATCTGAAAAATCCAAACAGGCCAAGGTATACACAATTGTCTGGATTGTCTTAAAAGTACTAAAAACTGAATTTTATATTAAGCTAACAACTTCAACTGCTGTGACACCAGACCTCTAAATGTATTGCAAGTTTTATTTTGTATTTATGTGGTGGGGGCACATGTAGGCCACAGCTTAAATATGGCCATAAGTGACCTGTGTGTGTCCTTTTTCTAAACTCAACTCAGGCTTGGCTTTGCAGCAACCTTTACTAGCAGAAGGATTTCAGCAGCCCCAACTTCTAAAGTGTTAATTATAACTCTTCATTTTTGTCTCATACATACTCAGCTGGGTCCTGTACATACCACAAATGTGTTAGTTTCAAACACATTTGCTATTTCAACTACTCAGAGGCTCTTCTAGATGCCTTATATGGTTTTACTATTTAAATGTCATCTGCAAGAGGCATCCTCCAAGCATACTTTTAAAAGTCTTAATGAAAATATACTTCCAAATAACAGTAACTATACCATTCCTATCTTGCCTTCTTTATTTTTTCCACAGAGCATAAAGCTATCAGTTTTTTCTTTACTCCAGTATTCATCCCCTATCCACTAGTTCTGTAAACTCCATGTAAGCAAGGAACATTGTTTGGCTTTATGATCTTCAATACTGAAATAGAATAAATTTATCTCAGCATATAAATGGTGCAAACCTCACTCAACATCCTAGGCTGTACTTGAACTCACAGAGATCTTGCCTGCTCTGCCTTTAGAGCCAAGATTAAAGGTGCTTGGCTATTTTTGTTCTTTTTTTGCTTAATGAGATAGGGCTGGAATTACAGTGGGCACCAAATCTAGCTTCAAATATATTTTTAGTGTTATTTGACAAATAAATTATTTTCATACCAGCATAAATGAAAATATAACTGATATAAAAACATAATTCATAAATTCTCTAAAGAAACAATTTAAATTTTATATTTTAGCATAATACTAGACTTCATTGATTCACACTATTTTAAACTTTGCATATGGCACATGTAAGCATTCCTAAATATAAGACTAAATGAAGAAATAAATATGAAAACTATTTTCCAAAGACATTATTTAATAGAATCACCAAAGGTTTAAAAATGGGGAGCAGGGGAAACCTTCATTAAAGGATCATCCACAGGACATATTAATTAGATAAGCCTGAAGAACACTTGGCACAAAAATAGCCTCAATAGTTTTCTTTTTTTGGTACTGAGATGTTTTGGTAGTAGAGCCCCTTTGGAGGTCCCGAGTTCAACTCCCAAACACTAAAAAAAAAAAACAAAAAACAAAAAAACATAAGAGAAAGGTGAAATACCTGGGATATATTTTATTAATACACAAGGTAAGAACACACCCCTTAAATTTCTGATGGAGGAACCTTTCTGTAAATGAAAGGTTCAAGGTATTTGAAATAAACATGTTCTCAGCTATCCCATCTTTTGTAGATGGAATGTATTGGTGATGGTCTTTCATTTCTTTTCCAAGACAAATACACCTAAAAAAATTTGCAACACTATAGTCTGAAGTTTCTGACCTCTCTAGCCTTGCCTAACTCCAACCAAGGTTTGGACCTGCCTGGAGCCTCTTATCCCCAAATAATCACACAAAGGCTTATATTTCTTACAAACTGTTTAGCCTATGCCTCGGGTTCATTACCAACTAGCTCTTACAACTTAGCCTGTTTTATTCATCTATGTCTTGCCACGTGGCTCATGGCTTACCTGTACTTTCACATCTTGCTTTTTCTGAGGCAGCCTGCTGCAGTCTGACTCCAAGCCCTTCTTCTCCTTTATCTATGTTTTTCCTGCCTGTCTCTAAGACGCCTTGTCATAGGTCAAAAGTTTCTTTAATAACCAATGGTATTCAGAAATACAGAAAGACATCCTACATCAAGACACTATTTTTTTTCTTTTTCCAATAAATTTAATGAGAAACAACATTCAGGGAAAAAAAAAAAAAAAAAAAAAAAAAAAAAGCTTTCCACAAAGGAGGAATATCCCTCTGCAAAAGGGGAAAAAAAAAACCCAAAACAGAAAAAAACAACTTTAATTAGAATTTTAACTTGTAAAACCTTAGAGCACAAAAGAAAATCCATGTTATTTCTTCTTTGAAAGATGACTACATTATTAATGTAAACAGGAATAACTTTTATTAATAAACATAAATAGCAAATGTTAAAAAAAACATATTTGCTATTTATGTTTCAGAATTAGTCACAAAGATAAAAATTAGATTTCCAAGCCAGTGAATATACTTAAATGTATACTTCAGTATGTATTGGCTATTTCTTCTTTATGAAAAGAAGTTATATACACCTAAAGTAATGTTTAGTGACTTTTCTATTGCTGTGAAGAGACACCATAACCAAAACAAAGTTGTACAACAAAGTGTTTAATTTGGGGTTTACAATTTCAGAGGGTTAGAGTCTATAACCATCAAGGGAGCAGGCAGATAGGCATGAAACAGTAGCAGATAACTCACATCCTTATTGCAAGCAGCAGCCAGAGAGGGAGCTAACCATGAAGTGCTGTTCGAAACTTAAAAACCAGACCCCCGTAACACACTTCCTCCTATCCTTCCAACAGTTCCACCAAATGAGGACCAAGTATTCAAACACAGGAGTCTATGGAGACCATTCTCATTCAAACTAACACAAGTTCCCCTTTACCCCACCCCCTATCAAGGATCAAACAAATAGCACATGTTTTATTACCAAGTTACAACCTAGTCTGATTACACTAACATTTCTTTGGTTCTTGCTGGTTTGTTGCTTAGGCTGGTTTAGAGATGAGGTGACATTCAATTCCTGATGGTCCTCTTGCCTCCACTTCTGAAGTGCTGGTATCATAGGGATGTATCACTTTATTTTCTTTCTAGACATTATTTAAAAATTTCTGTAAACTATTTTTAGAATTGAAAACAATTAAAAATTTAATGTAAATATAGTAGCCATAAATAGTCGTTCTTTACATCTAAATTATATAAATATAAAAATGCATTGGCAAATATAAAATGCAGGGTTTGTTTCTCACCATTTAGAAGAAATCTTAACTTCAGCATGTTTAGGATTATACATATACAAAAGAAATCTAATTTCAGGATTGTTGTGGAAAAAAACTGAACAAACCTATATATTCATTTAATACTTCAAAACATGTTTTAATAAAACAAATTATGCATTTGTAATTATTTCATGATTGGTTTTCATATAATAGTTAAAAAAAAAGTTGAGTTCAGTGATTAAAATAAAACTTTATTATGATTTCTATGGAGATTAGAGAATAAGTTTGTAGAGTTGGTTTTCTCATCTGGCCTTTAAGTGGATTCCAAGGATCAAACTCCAGTTGCTAATGCTTGTGCAGCAAGTGCTTACCTCAACGACTCACAATGATTTGCAAAAAAACCAACATTTTCAGTACTTAAATTCTAGCATTAAATTCTATGTACAGTCTCTTACTACTTTAGTTATGGACAGCCAGAAAAAAAGTGATCGCTTTTAAACACAGGTCTCATAATTAAATTAATTAAAGCTAATTTAATTTTACCTTTAATTTAGAATTGATTAGTAGTTCCTTTGAATACAATTCCTGAAAACTAACTCTGAAATACTGTTAGCATTTCCACAGCACACTGTATTAGAATCCATTAAGAACCTGTAATCTGAAGGTAAAATGCTACTTGTGGGAAGTAATGACAGTTAAGATTTTAACACAAAGATGTAAACACTCCAAATAAAGAGTACAGGATAGTAAAAAAAGCATTTCCTTTGAACTGTAATTAAAATATTATGACTATATTTATATTTGTAAAATGAATCATTAAACTACAATTTGATTTAAATCTGAAGTTAAATGTTAATAAGGTACAGAAGCCCTTCACACTTTGACTTGTTAAAAATCTTCTAAGAACTTAAGAAAATATTTTAGTAAAAATAAGAATAACAGATTATTATAAAGTTAGAAAACATAAGATTAAGATCCTAATATGTCATCTGTTGCAAATTAAATTTTGAGTTGTTTCCTTAGTTACTCAATGAAAAGTTTGGTCATCTCTAAGCATTTTCTTACATTTGAAGTTTAGAAATTAAACACATATTTTAATGTTTTCCCCCCTTTATTTAAAACGAAAATATTGGGCTGGAGAGATGGCTCAGCCGTTAAGAGCACTGATTGTTCTTCCAGAGGACCTGAGTTCGATTCCCAGCATCCACATGGCAGCTAACAACTATCTGTAATGCCAAGATCTGACACCCTTACACAGTTATACATGCAGGCAAAACACCCATTAACAGAAGATATTTAAGTATTTAAAAAAAAATACAACAAAAATATTTACACACATTAGTCTACTAAAGATTACTTTTTAAATTCTGTTCAAAATCTGTAATATTTTATACTTAGTGTCTAAAATAAAGAAAACTTTAAGTCAAGAGAAAAATTGATATTTATTTTTCTACAAGTAATATTCTAAATTAAAATTCACATAGAATATAAAAACACACTAAAATAAATTCTATGATGCTTCTAAACACTTTCAAGAAACACAAATCAGATTCAAAATATTTGAGTGGCTAGGAATAGTGGCACACACTTCTAATTAAAGCACTCAGAAGACAGTGGAAGTAGATCTCTGTGAATTCTAGGCCAGTTATGTCTAGATAGTGAAATCCTGTCTCAAGACATCAAACCAATTAAACAAAATATTTTTGAAGGGGGGGAGGTTGCTGCATTTGTAGTTTCTTTCTTGACATTACAGGAATAAATTAAATAATACAATTTATCTGTTTAATATAACATTACACAGATTCACTTAAGCAATTAGAGATGGATTTAAGTATAAGGGGAATACATTAGTTAGAAGCAAACATTATACCATTTTTTATTTTTGAGATAGGGTAGGACATTTTATATAGGGCACTCAAGCATTTGCCCTAGAATCAGTTTCTCATGTGGGTCTTAGACTTGCTTTGTGTTCAAGAATAACCTTAAATCTTTGATTCACCTGCTTCCATTTCCTGAGTGCTGAGAATACAAATGTGCATCGTCTTAGACTGCAGTGGTGATGCTGGAACCCATAGCTTTGTGCATGACAGGCAGAAGCACTCTACCAACTGAGTTATATTCTCACCCCCACCCCAACCCCATTATACAGTATTTTAACAAACAAAAACACATTTGAAAACTATTACTAACATTATTACAGAATTATACCAAAAAAATCACTAATACAGAACATGCAATAGAAAAACTTGAAAACACAGCAGTAACATCAATCTGCATTAAATTATAGTTGTTGAATATGGTCAACCTTACTTCAGCAGCACAGTTAATACTGGAGATAATTTCAGAATCTTAACGCCAATATTTACGTGCTGCTAAGGCACTGCTGACATTGCTATCATAGGAGCTATGAATAAAAACACATGTTTTCTTCAGAAGATCAGATCCTTGTATTTTGAGGCAGCACAATATGGCCTGCACCTTTTCAAAATCCACAAACCATTATGTGCTGCTACTTTACTCCAAGGTTTTTTTTTTGTTTTTGAAAACACAATAGCACCTAAACAGTAATTTACAAAAGCCTTTTAAAGAAAAACAGAACACACAAAATCCATGTTTGAAAAACATAATACTGATAAATGCATAATTTTATAAGCTTTAAGTAGAATATAATTTATGTTCATATCATAAATTTAATAAGTCTACTATAAACTGAATAAAGTGCCATAAATTATAGTAAGCATAAAAATTTTTTTGTACTAAATTAATAAGAATGATTAACTAGCCAAACTTTTAAATGTATTTAACAAATGAAGCAGCTATAAAAGTTGGTTTTACCTTATTAAGAGCAGCACACCTTTCAAAGCCCAAATCATACAATAAGGCTTTATGTTTAAGGAAAAGCATGAAACACATAAGAACTCAGTTTCAAAATTTATATCAACAAAATATTTAGAGAAAGACTAAAAGTGACTTGGAAGTATCCATACTAAATGCATATATTTACACACACACACACATACACGCACACACACGCACACATCTTTAAAATATATAAATTCACAATCCATACAAGAACACTCAAGATTTATCTCCATATTAGAATGGTTAATGTAAATTCAGTGTCATTCAACATATATTACCCAGAATAACATGTCTTAGGATAGCATGTCAATTTGGTTTCCTAAAAGGATATAGAACAGGAATCCTGTAGGTCAAGCCTAAGTGACCATTTGTTTCTTATTAAAATGGGTATTTCCTTTAAAGGAACACTGTTTCCTATTATAGAACAATTTATACAAACAAATCACAAAATTTTCATCTCTATTCTAATTGTTTATAGGAAACACAGTCATATTTCATTCATTGTAACTGTCTATATATAAGCACAATCATATTTCATTAGGTTTTATATTTTCTCTATTAAAATGTATATAAATCATTTTGTATATAAGCAACTATTGTTTCACCCATTTCTCTATTATTGCCTAAAGTTTTAACACAATTTTTAACATTTATTAGAAATATAGCAACATGTATTCCAGTTTATCAGTGTCCTAGTTTACTTTCCATTGTGAAAACCACCATGATCAAAAGCAACTTGGGAAGGAAAAGGTTTATTTCATCTTAGAACTTAATGTCCATAACAAAGGGCAGAAACTCAAATCAGGAACTAGGAGGCAGGAACTGAAGCCAAAGGCTATAGAGAAATAGAAAAACACTGGCTCACACCATTTTCTTTCTTATACCACCCAAGACCACCTGCCCAGGGGTGATGCTGCCCACAATGGAGTTGGGCCCTCCCACATCAAGCATTAAGAAAATGCTCACCAGACATGTCCACAGGACAATCTGATGAAGGCAGTTCCTCAACTGAGATTCCCTCTTTCTAGATGTCTGTTTGTAAGCTACCAAACTAATCAGCACAATCAGTTACACGTAATTTCAAGGTCTAATCAAACCTACTATCCTGTTAAATTTTAAACATATATGGATATTTTTCACTTAAATATTTTATTGAACACCTACTCCGTTACCACTATCCCATTTATAACATTATTGTTGGTACAGTAATGCACAAAATATAGTTTCTCTTTAGGAAAGATTTAGAATGATCTAAATTATAAGACACAACATCATGAACTGTTTAAAACCACATTGATTTAAGGCATGGTAACTTATCTTTATAATCCCAACACTTGGGAGATAGAGAAATGAGCATTAAGATTTCAAGGCTATCCTTGGCAACATAGTAAGCAGGAGGGCATCTGAGCAACACAAGACATTATTACAAATACACATGTATCACCCCTCCATATTGTTCTTTGTCCCTGTGCAGTACATATACACATTAAATAATTATTCAAATATCAAATAAATGATTTCAAAATCAAGTCAATATTTTGCATGTAAAATCTATTTTTTAAGCCAAGACAGCCAAACTTGAAACAGAATGAGTATCCACACTCAATCAAGCTCATGTTTCATAAATATTTCTTAAAAATTCACAGCAAGAAATGCCCTTTATTTCTAAAAGGTTGTTGAACAAGTAACAAAATTTAGCACTTTATACATTTTAAGCATTTCAATTTTGTGGCATTTTAAGTGCATTTATACTCCAAACCCCATCAACCCCATCACTATACTGTCTATTCCTACTGCCTTAGTCCTAAGAAATTAGCTTTTGTTCTGTTTTCCAAATTTGCCATATCCTACAATTAAAGTCAAGAAAAACTTACATTTCAGTTGTTTCACTTATGCAAATTTAAAACCCTTATTCTAAAGCATGTACTAGAATCTTTTTATAATTCCTGGGTATAAAGGAATGTGTTATCATAACTAATTTACCATGCTTTACCTAGTGTTAGGGACTGAGCTGAAGTCATACACACACACACACACACACACACACACACACACACACACACATATTTATGTTATGTGCATTGGTGTTTTGCCTGCATGTGTATCTATGTGAGAGTGTCAGATGTTGGAATTACAGACAGTTGTGAACTGCCATATGGGCCTCTAGAAGAGCAGACAGTGCTCTTAACCAGTGAGCCATCTCTTCAGTCTTTGAACTAAGGTCTTCTTGCTATGCAACAAGCATTTTATTATTCCCCAGCTCTACTTTAAAAAACAAAACAAAAAAACCTTTAATTATGTGTGTGTGTGCATGTTTGTATATGTGCCATGTACAGACAATGTTTGAGGTCAGAATAAGATGTCTAATCCCTTGGAACTATATAGGAGGTTGTAACCCAGCTGTGTATGCTGGGATCCTGCAAGCCCAAAAAGTACTCTAAACTTTTAAACTATTTCTTCACCCCTCCCCCGTTTAAAACAAATGTCTATTAATGATGTATGTATGTGTGCGCCACTGTAGACAAGGGAAAGTCAGAGGACAATATCTCAGGTATCTGTCCTTACCTTGCTTACGATAAGGTCTCGTTTGATATTACCTTATGCTACTGCATCTGGCTTATTGGGTTCTAGGGATCTAGACTGCAGTCCTCTGCATAGCAAACACTTCATTCACTGAGCCATTTCTTCAGCCCCCACCTTTTTTCTCATTTTGGAGTTCTCTGGAAGTTTTCTTTGTTAATGTATTCTTTTGAGACAGGATGTAACTTGGTAACCCAGGTTGGTCTGAAATTTGCAATTCTCCTGCCTCAGCCCTGCTTCCCAACCAGGCACTACAGTCACGAGACACTATTTTTGGGGATAGTATTTCTATGTGGTAGCTTGTAACTGTTTGTAACTTCAGTTCCAGAGGACATGATAGCCTCACACTAATGCACATAAAAGAAAATTAGGTTTTTTTTTTTTTTAAAAAAAAAGGATAGGTAAAATTTCCTTCAAAGTGGCATGACAAACCATAGGTTATACTAAAAAGAAATTTAATCACAAATAAATTTAAAATAACGAAATTTTCAGCCCATCTATTACGTATAATTACAAGATTACATTTTTTACTAAAAACAAAGTATTTCATCACTTTGCCATATCATTCATTGTAACTTCTCCATTAATGAAAACATTCCTTTTCCCCCTCTAGTATTAACCCCATATTCATATTATTTATAACTCAATAGTTGGCAATACTTAAAACCAATATGATTTTATATCACTGCTACTTTATTACTAATCTGAAATGTTTCCTACATGGAAAGTAACTATCTTTTCTTAGTTTTACAATTATAGTGATTGAGTAAGTAGGTTTTCTAAATTAGGAAGGAACTAGTTTCTGTTATTATTAGATTACTATTCTGCTGTTCTTTCCTGTGAATGTGTATGTACAAGTATGCCACAAGTATGTGGGTGCCTACAATAAAGAGTGCTGGTTCCCCTGGAGCTGGAAATAGTTTGTTGTGAGCTGCCTGATGTAGGCTGCTGTAGATTCTGGGAACCAAATATGGGCCCACTGGAAGAGCAGTATGTGCTCTTAACCAAAGCCATCTCTCTAGCCCCTCAAATAATATCTTTTAAATTTGCATAATATAAATAGATAATTTAAGTTTATGTAGCTAAAAATGCAATGTGGGAAATAAAGCACTTACAAAAAAGAAAAGTCAAGAAAAAAAAACATGACTTTTTAAATTTCTTAAGCAACAAAAATTCTCTATTAGAACTTTAGAAAGTAAACTCAGAAGAAATCTCTTTATGCAACTTGGAAAAATAAATGCAAAAACTTACCACTATTTAATTGAGAGCACCTAACATGTTAACACCATTATGCCACTCCTAGAACATACATATTCCACAGATGAAGGGGTAGGGAGGTAAAGTGCTTGGCTAGGTTTCCATAAGGCCCTGGGGTTCCATCTCTAGCACTGCAAGGAAACAGAAGTTTAAAAAAAAAAAAAAAGTTTTCTTATATACATTCCATAAAGGAATAGCTTAAAAGAAGTTACTATGTTATATGACTATGGCATTAAATAAATACTAAAAGAGGAAGGGAAGAGGCAGGCACACCAAACCACAGTATCGTGTAAAGTGGGTTATACATAGTAGGAATACTCTATTAACTAGAAAACTGTCTTTGTTTAGTAACTTAAGAAAAGCTCAAGTTGGCTTCTGAGTGTTCTATTAAGGAACCCAACTCCTGACTATATAGGATTCTTTAGGAATTTGCAAATATTTTTATTCTAATTTCCTGGAGATAAAAAATATGAAAAAAAATTTACAAGAAAAAAAAAAAAAACCCTGTAGCATTTTGCTACTAGTAAAAGGAAGTTTTCAGTACTTATTTATATTACCTCCCCTATGTGTCCCCTTCCTCCTGGGGAGGGGACATTTTCTCACCACTTGAACTGATTCACCTGTGATTGTAAGGTCATCTAACACACAGCAGTTCGGATTACTAATACAATGTATCAAACAATGAAAGGGAAGCATCAGAAGCACTAACTTTCATTTAAACAGGGTATATGACCCTTAACACCATTAGCAACAAAAATATGAGTCTGAGGTTTTTTTTGAGAGATGCAAAATTAGCTCATGTAGATAAAATGTTTTTTTGTTTTGTTAATTTTAGTCTTAAATACCTTCATAGAAATAATTATGTGTGCATCTAACATGACTTATTAATAAGCCAGTTTTTCTAGATATATTAAGTTCAGCTAACTTGTTAGAATTATTCTGTTGTAATTTATAAACTTTTCAAAATTTAAATGACTCAGAAAAAATATTAATGTGTACAAATGTATGTATGTCTGTGTGCATGCATATAGACAGAAAAGGGGTTGCCTTTGCTTTTTTCCCTATCTCCTAAAGTTTTAAAAGCTAGATGTAAAAAGCTTCTCACAAAGAAGCCTCAAATTAGTGCAAAAACAAAAAATATTTTTCAACAGGTTACTTTCAAGCTATAAAACTGTAAGATCAATAAACTTACATAATGATAATAAAAAAATGCCATAACTAGGGTTGGAGAGATGGCTCCTTGATTAAGAGTACTTCTTGCTCTTGTAGATAGACACCAGGATTCCTAAGGACCCTTATGGTGGCTTATACACACTGTAATTTAAGTTCCAGGATCCAATGCCCTCTTCTGGCCTCAATGAGCACCAGGCACAGAGCATATATATACATACACATAAAATAAAGATACATAAGCCTTAAAAAAAAAAAAAAAACTTTACTTATTTGTAAACTTTAGAGAAATGATTTAATATTGTGATTCTCAGACTTGGAGATAACAGGACCTTTCTATAAAATACTTTCCACAGTAATAAAGTTGCCTAAGGCAATGAAATGATTCTTGTTCTAAACTAAATTAATATCAAATATCAATGAATAGGTAGCTAAGGGGAGATTTAAGTTATTCTAGGATAGAGAGAAAAACAATCAGAAACAAATGGGAACATGACAGCAAATAGTATGCTTCTGTAGTAATGGTGGGTAACTAACTGAGGAGGGAGTTGGAAGCTGATACTTACAAAATAATCGCTGAGCTACTCAGAGGGCTGTTTTAGTGATATCTTCACTTTTATCATTGTTAAACCTAGAAAAAAAGAGTAGACACTATAAAATTTGAGCTTATTACATAAGCAAGAACATTTTAAACTGATTTCAGCAATGAACTATTTTCTGATTCTTATATATTACACAATAATCACAGATTACAACTTGCCAGCAGCAGTGTTTGCCGTTTCAATTCAGTGCATTGTCTTTAAGTCTGTAAAATGTGCTTTCCCACTAAAACTACCTTCTGAATATTTAAAACCCAAGTATGTCAAGTGTGGCTAACATTGCTACTTTAATGTCTAACTTAGAGTATGCTAAGCTTCAGAGGACATCATAAAATTTCAAGTATTTTACATTAATTCACGATCACATTCCAAGTATTTCCCTTTCTTCTCTCCAGTCAGAGCACACCCCTCCCTACAAAGTCTACACACTTCCCTATTACGAGAACTCAACACAGTGTAAAAAACCACAAAGAGCTTAAAATGCATTAAAAAAAAAATCAGTGGAAATAAAACATACTATAACCACAACAAAATATTGTTCAAAAATTGTCTTAAGAAAAGAATAAATTAAAGTAGTGATAGAGAAATTGTTTTCATGGCTGTACTTTAAGAGAAAGAATTCTGAGTCCTTGAAGCTTAACAGGAAAATACTATGGGCCCAGCCTTTAAAACATTCTAGTAACTTCAATTAGTCACAATGTTTTGCTTCTGTGTGACATTTTACAGTGTGCTTCTAATTTTTGAGGGAGTCTTGTTAATATGGCCCAGTCTGGCCTTGAACTTGGGATCCTCTTGTTTCATCTTCCCAAGTGCTAAGATTACTGGAATATGCCAACATAACTACATTCAATTATTGCAGACTGTTTTCTCAAAAGGGGCAGCATTTCTTTTTATTTCAAAATCTATCTGTCCTCCTCTACAATAATGCCAACATGAATCTATACCAACACAAATTTCCATTCCAATACAGTTCTAATGAACTCTAAATATCTCAATTATACATAAAAATCTTGATGTGTCAAAACACGATCTCATTCCATTCTTAAGATGTAACTATAATATTAAATTTGGTACTCATTTCCCATGCATTTTTTTTACTTTAACTGTTATATACAAACCTATTTTCCTCAAAGGTTTACTTTATGCTGGATATAGTCATTCAGAATATAAAAAATCTTATTTTAATGGCTATGCATTATATGCCACACTGTATAATCGAGAGTCTACTACTATAAGTTCAACTATACCAATTGCCAAGTGCTCCGCAACTAGACAAAAACTTTTGTTTTATTTTGTCCAACATTTGAAAATACATTTAAGAAAAAAGGCTACTTCTGTATAGAAATCAGCATTTTTTTTAATGTTGAATTTTTTATTTTATCCTATTCTTGACATCTATTATGTGTATGGGTGTTTTGCCTACATGTTATGTCTGTGCACTACTTGCAAGGCTGGTGCCCAGAGGCCAGAAGGTGTTGGATTCCCTAGAACTAGAACTCTGAACTGCTAGTTCAGAGAACCAAATCTGGGTCCTCTGCAGGAGCAGTTAAGGGCTCTCTCTTAGCAGTTGAACCATCTCTTCTGCTCTCAAGTGTGTGTGTATCTAATATAGAAACAAAAACAAAAGTTCTGAAAACAGATTGTTCTCCATATGACTGAGGAAATACCAAGCACTTAGAAGTGTTAGAGAAAGATAAGATTTCTAATTAGATACTGAACTTTGTTAGATCCAAGATAACCAATAGCTGAGGGATGGTGGATGTACCAGATGTTTGGTATGAACAGTCTTTCCCACCCCTGCCACTGACCTGCCTCATTTGTGGTGCTCCTTTAAAAAAAAGGGGGGAGGAGGGATCCTTTAGAGCTCGTAAAAAGTATATATTGTGGGCATGTCTAGGAACAGAGGTTTTGATTAAGCAGGTCAGGAAAAATGCTTTATTTTAGTTCATCCTAATAGCCACCCCATAGACATTCATCAGGAATTATTCAGGGTGGAAAATATTTTCAATAGAGGGCTATGTAGCTAACTTTTAGGTTAAGCATGTGCAATATTAATATGTCTATCAAACTATAGAAACATATTAAAAACAGTAGTAGCCTAAAAAAGCAATTTCAATTTACAATTGAATATGTTTAATTTCACAAAGCAGAATAGACTGTGGTCTCAATCATCAATTCAGATAAACATACAATATGACAAAATCCATTTTTTTTTTAGTAAGACCAAAGAGATGATATTTTGAGTTTACTCTGACTGGTAAAGCAAACATTAAGCATGGGAATGGATCAAAAATGATTTTAATGAAGATAACCAAAGAGCAATGATGGTTATCTTAAAAATACAACTGCAAACGTCAGACTTTAAATTATGGCACTGGCTAATACAAAACTAAACATCTCTTGTAGTTTTCTACCAAAGTCTTATAAATGAAAGCAGAACTTTAACAAAGATCCAATATTCATTTATCTAGAACTGTAATTATACAGAGAAAAGGGGAGAAATATACATGTAGGTTATGCAAGTTTGTGCAACTAGAAGTGTACAAGTCTACAAAACTGTATTACTTGAAATTACAAAATCTAATTTCTAAAAGATGCAAAATATGATATGGTATCTTTTTAAGAACTCATAAATGTATGACTAGTAATATAAAATAGTTTAAGGGTTTTTACCTATGGCCTATGTTGGTTTTAATTACTAACAACATGAAGTGTAGAATGTTTTTATTGTAGTGAAACTAACAATAATTCAGCCTTCTTTATATCAGGCTATAAAAGAAAGATAATATATCCTCAAAGTAAAAAAATAATCCTCTATGGTTACAACCTTTCTTTCTCAAATATATAGCTAAATTTGTGGAGTCAGCAAGCTAATTACTAATAAGTCTTCCTATTCTATTAGCTTAAAAGAAAGAAGTAGGGAACAGCACACATACTTCTAGAATTTTCAACTCTAACAGATGAAATTTCCTGAATAAAAATTAACTGTAACACCACTGAATATACAGTTAAGAAAGTATCTTTCAAAGAGACTATTCTGTAAACCACACATGGAAAACTTTTCCACTTGGGTGCAAACTTCTTTGGCCACTATTATCACACACTGACAGTACTCTGCAAAACAGCCAGCTGACAAGCAGCAGTGACCACCACCCAAGTCCAGTTCTTATTAGGGACAAGAAAAACTGCTATGGTAGTGATGCTTCTTCACCACTGATGCTCCTGCTATTTAAAAAGCACTACTCGAGAGAAAAAGTGCTTCAGTACAATTCACTTGCCAAGTCCACTTGTATCATTATTTAAGAAGGAATTTTAAAAGGGTAAGGTGAAAGAGAAAAGACATAATTAATATTTTGGTTAGAGAGTGAATCTTTAAAAAGCTAATAACACATAACAATTTCAGCTTCTAAGGCCACATTTAACTACTCAATTACCAAAACTCTCTGAAATATTTTTAACCATTGTCAGAGCTAATGCACGGAGCACCTTCCTCAGTTGTACAAATTCTAATAAAGAAATAAAACTGCACTTTTGCTCACAAAATATCCCTGGTTCCCTCCCAGGTACCATGTACTGAATCTCTATCATATACAGACTTCAGATACTATTTGGAAAAACAAAACAAAAAGAACAACAATCCTCCCTCTCCTATTGCTCCAAACAAAATCAAAACCCCTGAGATTCAAGCACTGAGATAGCTCAGTGGTAGAGGGTGTGTAAGTACAAGACTTTTGATTCATCTCTAGAATGGCAAATAATAAAGCATTAAGAGTTCAGTCAATGATTTTTTTTTCCCCCTTTGGTGATTCAGGGATTGTTCTAGAGCTATAATAGCTACTACCAAGCTATAATACTTCCTAGACCTAGCCTAAAAGAGTTAAAAATAAATAAATAGCCACACAACTGAGGCAATATGGCTTGGTGGGTAGGGGTACCAGCTGTGCAGGCCTGATAATTTATGAGTTTCATCCCTGGAACACACTGAGGTGGAGGGAGAGACTTTACAGAGGCTATTCTCTGAACTCTGTGCCTACACCACCCCATTGTATACAATAATGAAATAAAAACTTAAAAATCAAAACTAATCAAAAACTTCAGGTGTCATCTATCTTAAATATGTGTAATATAGAAGCCTTAGTATCAATTTGTAAAAGAAAAATGTTTACTCTGTTAAGATACTTCAAATATAATAAAATACTGTCTACAGATCTACAACTTTAAATGCAAGTCATCTTTCAACACTGTAAGCATTGCTTCAAAATATATAAAACATAAAAGTTTGGCTATTATTAAAAACAAAAACACGCAGATTAGAAGTAAACACTAAATTTAATACCTAGTCTTTAATGCTAGTTTTGATATTAAAAAATTAAAAATATAAAATAGTAGCAAAATAGTAAATATAGGTATTTTGCAAAAACAAACAAAAACCTACAATCTTTTATCAAAAATAATAAATAAATAAACTCTTTTATACTTAGCTGTCAATGAAGAATGCTAGAACTAAAATATATATATATATATAAAGTCCCAAAGGATAAACAAGGTAATTTTGAATATATTTATTTAGTACGAAATAAATTTAAAATTTATGAAATTTAGACATATAGAAATAGTAATGAATTATTTGCAGAAATCACATATGAAACCTGCCATGTTTTCTTTCAAGTAATTCTGATTATCAAAATAGCAAAGTAATATTAAATGTCCAGTGTAGTTCACAGTGCTAAGAACAGAAATTCTACTTAAAAACTATATTTCTAAAAAATTTAAAGCTTTAGAATTAATTAAAGATTGCCTATGAAAAAATCCGTTGACCAGAAAGTATCAGTTCTGACATATTAGACCTTACTTGAAGAAAAACCATAATAAATTAGGAGTATTTGTTACTTTTAGAAATCCACAAAATACATACAAGTAGGAAACTGCTTCAAATAAACATTTAAAATGTTTCAGTTAACTGTGTCTATTATTTAGTAAATCTTTGCAATACTTTCAAATCAAAGAAAACTTGATTCCACTGACAAACGGCTTTAAATGCTTATGAACTAGCATTATATAATCACAGTTAATAATTTAAGACCTTCATCAACAGATGTTAAATTACCCCCATCCTACTTTATTAAAGTATTCTCTTTACCCCAAGGTAAATACTTCACTAAGATAGAACAATGATAGTCTAAATACATTCTAAGGGCAATTATTTTTCCTAAAATCTTGATAATGCCTTTAACCACAAATATATTATACTCGAGATGTAACTCTATCACTGGGAAAACAATTTTTAATAAATCTCTTTCCTCAAATTCTTACCTAATAAACTGTACTAAGAGAGAATTGGAGAGATTTGCAAATGTGAAGTATTTACATGTCCTTTAAAGGGTGTTTAGGATACCCAACTGTAACAGCTAGCCAAGGTAAGGTTTCTCACTCTATCAGAAGAAATCAACTATAAGAAAACTTTTAATGTTTATACAAATGCTTTTAGATACTAAATTATTTAACAAGCTAAACTCCTATGTTCTTAAGCTAGTTTATAACTGTAGAGAGAATAACATGATAATGTCAAATATTTGTGTTCAAACAGTAAATTCTGAAACCGCCAGGTATCATAAATCTTGAACTCTACATTCAAAATAACTGTGCATTTAAATCTTTATCTACACTATAAACTTATATATTGCTTTCTCCCCCATTTAACTCATTAAAGCTATGTCAACTATCTGGATTAAGTGATAAATTTAACTTAATTTTTTTTTTCAGGCACTCCATTTTCATGTTAATACTCTCTAACTTGAAAAACATTGGTTAAGATAATGTTTTTACTTATTTTTCAACCATTAAAACTGTTTTGTCATAATATTTAAAATCGAAGTTATAAAGACATTCTATATTTTGTATTTATCTGAAACAATTCACTATAAAATATAACATCAATGTAACATAAGGTACCAAAAATTCACTCTCATTTAAACTGTGATTTCTATTTAGTTTTAACATTTCTATTTCACTTCAACTATTAACAGATTGTTCATTTCTGGATTGTCTACCTCATAATATGAAAGTATCCAATTCCAGTTTATTAGCATTTTAATATTTATCTCAATATTCTAGCATTCTTGAGCACACCTGACAATTTGTTCTAAAATGTTCATACTGTTCAAAGTCAAAAGCAGATTTATAAGCAAGAAAATTATAATTTACTCTTAAGATTAAATTACACTTAAAAAATAAACCTTTGGGATTTTCTACTACTTACATATTTTTATTTAAAAGATTCTAAAGGAAATTACAGCCAGATTTTAGCAACTCTCATTTTATTTAGCAAATATTATTAAAATTTATGGTTAACACTTCACTAGAAAAAACTAATAAAGTAATTTAGTAATAATGTTCAGTAAATTCATTTATTATACCAGATTACCATCTAGAAAACAAAAATTGTTTAAGTTGATTACTATCTGAAATGCTCAACCAAACCTATAATATCAAGTAAAATGAACATTAGAAAAATGGACTATAATTAGTATTTTTGAAGGTTAAGATAACTGTCACCAGAAGTTTAAGCATTCTATAATTTTACCATTAGAGTGCTATAAATTTTGATATTAACAATGTATTGAATACCTATGAGTAAGATCTATGTTTCTGCTTAAGAAAGTAGGTTTTTCAGTTTCAACCAAATTGCAACTTTTGGTTAGGACAGTAGTTGGAATACTTCACATTTTCTTTAAATATTTTCATTAGTCTTATCTAATTTTTATGCTCTACCTAGTTCTCTACTTGTCAAACAGACAAGTACCAAACTCCACTTGACTTAAACACTTCATTTTGTAAGAATAAAGTCCACTACATAATTAAATAACTTACATAGCACTCGGTAGTAACACCCTTAGGAAAAAGAAAACAAAACAAAAACCAAAGACCAAACACAAAATATTATGTATACATTGAAGGGAAGGTGATAAATTCAGGTGGATCTACTACAGCACTATAAAAACAACTATATTCTTAAAAATCTGGAATTTTAACAAGCAAGATACTTAGACTAAGCCAATTTATAAGATTTCTGTTTATTCTTATTTTAAATCACTTGAACATTTCAGCATTACTATCAAGTCCAATTATATTACAAAGATGTATGATAGGTTTTGAAAATTGATTAACACAAAGCAGACACACTGACATATATTTACAATCCCAACATTAAGGAGTAGGTCAGGACAGGAAAAATCAGTAGTTCGGGCTAGCTTAGAATACAAAGTTTAAGGCTGGACTGTAGAGTTAAGACCTTGACTTAAAAAAAACAAAAATAAAAAACACATTAGTATACCTTAATCTTCTATCATGTTCCAATGTATTATGTCGGTATTCAGTCAAAGAAACTTAGGTTTTCCAGAATTGGTTCTCTTCTAAAGGTTAAAATCTGCAATAAAAATGTCATGTATCATTATATGAAGATACTCAACAGATATAAATATCTCTTGTAGTTCTGTTGATCTCTAAACAGTCAAATCTTGAAAATGACTCATCTTGAAATGCTTAAAGAACTTCTACTATGAAAATGTTTTTCGAACAGAAAATAGCTTGATTAAGAACACCTGTGATATGCATTATCACCCAAAGCCTCTTCAAACAAATCAGATACGATTCTGCTTTCATTTCTCTTTATGACATTCATTTTAAAAGCAGCATTTTCATAGATGAGTATGCGTATATAGGTAGCTTTGAAAGAACTAAGAAAGATTATCAAAAATATTTTGTTTCTAAAATCCATATAACTTAAAAACTATACAAAGGATAAGAATAAAATTTGACTTTCTTTCCCCTAAAACTACTAAATGTATCAATGATGACAAATTGCCATTACTCTCAACTTCAGACTTGCTATACCTGAGTGAACATTTCAATATTACAGTTCAAATCAATTTAACAATTTATAATAAGTGGGCCACTACTAGACTTTTAATGCTTCCAAATAGAGGTGAAATGCAACTTCCTTTCTCCCCCTCTCCCCCAAATGGTTTCACCTTTCTGGATCTTAAAGACTTAGCTGACAAGTACATTAAAATAGCAAACTATTGAATTACCAAAGGGATAAATGTACTACAAATGAACCACAATGCTTTGTTTAAGTTTTCTACTTTTAGTTAATGATGGATAAAGAAATAAAGGACGAAAACCAAAAGCCCCTCTACTGCCCTGTTGCTAAATATTTGATTATTTAATGGGAAAAATAAAATAAAAACTCTACACTATCTTATGGCTAAGAAACAACAGTTCAAATGTCTTATCTTGAAAAACTAAAGAAAATTTTGCATAATGGTTTCAAAAGATAAAAGTTATTTTTAATATTTGGGTGCCTTGAAATATAGGATCACAAATTTAAAATAGCACAGAAAATAATAGAAAATAAAATGCTAAACTTTAACATAGTAATATGTTTTGAATGTAAAAATAATAGATACAAGAAGTTTGGATATAAAATCTAATGTATATCACACACACAAAAACTTACAAAAAGTAAAACTCAAATCTATTATAGTTTACTACTTACACTTAGAAAACATCAACAAATCTCTCCTGTATAACTTTTCTTTGGTGAAATAAAATGGGTTTAAATAAAAGCACACTAAACTCAAAACTTCAAAAAAAGTGTTAAGAATAAAATCCAGCCCCCCACCTCCAGCACACTTATGAGCATTTGTACACACTAACGGATATTATTATATTAGTAACATAGACATCATGCTTAAGACAAACTGTCAGTTTTAAAGTTCTAATACTGTAACCTCTTAAAATAAAATGCTTAATCTCATTTTCAACACTTAGTTGAAATAAAGTGGTATTTTATTACTGATTTCCTCTGGTTTTTATGAGATTTGAGACCACAAAGTTACAGCAAGTTTTAGTTTGAAATTTAATTATATGCCAAAATTAATTGAAAAGCACAGTGTTTCTAAATTTGTGCAATTAAAAAAATAAAAGAACTATGTATAGTCTTACAATTGTTCCTAAAGTGTGTTATTCTAATTATAATCATACTAATTATTTGCTTCTCATAAAAGGGGTTAAAAAGAAATCAACGTAGGGATTAAGTATTATTTAAACAAAAAATTAAAAAATAAAGAAGACAAAGCCTCTTTAAGGTCCAAAATATTTTAAGATTGGAGATGAATTTTTATAAAATTTCCATAAGTGTAACTTTATAATTATTGAAAGCTTATTGAAGTAATATTAATTTTTTATTTCTGTAAACTACATTAGCTGACCAATAGTTTTTATGCTGAAGGTTTCTTCAACATTCTTAAGTTACTATACACAAACAAATAAATACATGAATAATAAGAAATAAAACTGTACACAGACTTCATGAAACCAAAACTAAAAAACAGCACACAAAAGAGAAGGAAACAGGGAATCAAGAAAGTGAACACCACTCTGCAATTTTTATCCTTAGGTGTGGTTCCTGATAAACATTAAAGCATATACTAGTCTAATTGAATACAAAAACCTAAGGCTATACTTTGTAAATGTATAATGAAAACAACAGCTTTTTTTAATCGTGTAAAATTAGACTTATAATTGGAAATAGTATAAAGACAAACAAATGAAAATCAATGCTATCAGGGAAACTGGTACTTTTGTTCCCTCTTCCCCTACAGTATGTAAATGTAGCGCCAAAACTATTACAGCAGCACCATTCTCCACTTTTCCTGTAGTAATAAATGACTTTTGCAGCCTTCACTATGAAATAGAAAATCAGAATAATCAGTGTCTATAAAACAAAACAAAAAAAAAACCTCAGGTAACTGAACATAAAATAAGTAGGTATATATCTATTGAATTTCTCCCTCCTATCTGGCATTACATAAAAGACAGAAATATTTTCAATGTTGTGAAATTTATTTAGTTGCTAATGTATTCTAAAGCTTTAAGTGAATTAACTTAAATAAAGAATCCATCACTTCTTTCAAAAAGTTGGTAAAATAAATAGAAGGGGGAAAACGTTCTTTATCCATCACCTTCAAAGCAAAACAAATTCCATAAATCAAAGTGCCAAAAAGTATGGTTTGGCTGAATTTAAAGCCCCCCCCATAATTCTATCCCAGCCACATAACTTGAATAAACATTAAAATAAAAAAAAAACCCAACAATAAAAAGCAAAATTCATTAGCACTGGCACTTGAGATATATATATATAATTAAATGTAGAACAGAAATGAGATCTACAATTTTATAAAATCAAATTTTATAGATAATTTTAGGAAATTTTATGACAAGATCCAAAGTAAACAGATTCAGAAAAAAAAAAACGATTATGGGTTCAGTAATTATTATAAAAGTAATACAAAATAGAACATATTTGTTAACAGAAATGAAAATGTTTTCATTTGGATGTTTCTAACAATATATATTTGACTTAAAGTGAAAATGGTAATCATGTTTCAAAGTTTCAATTATTTATAAGATATAAAAATTTTAAAATTCTTTTTGAAATCATCTTCTGTTTCAAAAACCACACCGTTTGTTATCAAGATGCAACTCCAAAGGAATGACAAGCCGGGAAATAAATATTGACGGCTGTTTCAAACAACACTAAACAAAAACTAAAACCAATCAAAGCAACACAGATGCATTGCTGTATATAACACACTTCCTCATACTAAATTTGTCAAGAGAATGTAATATTATATAAGCTCACCTGGTATATTTACTTACCTGTTATATTAGCAATTAAATGTCTTGTAAATTAAAATTTTTAAACCACTGCAGTGCATGGCTAAGTCAGAAAACAATTTTAAAATAGATTTGTAAAGTAAGAATATATTCAATTTTTATAAAAAATGTATAACAGATAATTTAAAATTTACTTTTATCAAAATGAAAGAAACAATGTTCCCATAATCTGCATCCAATAAATACATGAAGTTGAAGACGAAAAGTTTTTCTATCAAAGGAAAAAACAAACAGCGTAGATCTTTGGTGCAGTTTTCAGCCAATGAAGAATCGTGAGAAATATGTTTTGTTAACTCCAACAGCAGAAATATAGTTTTCTGAAAATTGTCTTAGTTTTACTTTAGTACACACTGCAGAGCCATTTGAAAGGCTTTTGTGGAAGAAACAACTCTATTAGGTACCAATTTTTTTAAAAAAATCTTCGTTTTGACTTTTCTCCATCTATGTGAGTAGTTCTTGAGTAAGCACAGTTTTTCCGTAGGTGGAGAATTATCAGCTCTGCGTTTAACATTCAAACCCCCCAGTCCCGCTTCCTTCCAGCCAATCAGGGGGGAAGAAGTCCGGCGCTGGGGAGCTCCGTTAGACACAGTTTGAAAAACATCATACATACAGCGCCCTGACTCTCCTGGAAAGGAGCTAAATGAGGGCGGGTCCCCCAGTCTTCACAGACATACACCAAATCCACGCATCTGAGAAAATTGCACAGACAGAAAGCTCCGGAGGGGGCCTGCCAGGAACAGCAGGTCTCGGAGCTTCCCAGGAAGCTTTATTCCTCGCTGCGAATAACTGAGTAGCTGCTGCTAAAGCATCTCCAGAACATTCTTTAAGCCAGATCCGTGGGACCCTCAGGAAGAACATCACTTTGGCACACCAGCAAAGGGTTAATCTAGGGGTGCTCTGAGCGAGGGAAGGGACTCCAGATCTCACGGGTGTTTAATGTGGACTCTTCACAAAGAGTCCAGGAGAGGACCTAAAGTCAAAGCTGTCACTGGCTTATTCAAGAGCTGTCGACTCCGACTTGACAAAAATCCAACAGTTAAGGAAAAAAGAAACCCCTAAAGGGAAAAACAACCCCGTTTCCTTCCGCCTCAGCGTCAAGGGTTCCCAAGAAAAGGTGAGAACCGCAAAATCACCGTTAAATCGCCGGGGCCAAAGCTTGTCCACAGGAAACATTAACTTTCACACGACTTTTCTTGGAGACGCGAGTTTCAGGGACGGGAGACGGGAAAGTCTTCGAAGAGCGACCGAGGGGGATCGCAAGCTCCAAGCCCCATCTTTCCTCTCCCCACACCCCTCCCCCGCCAGAGAGGGGACCGCCCGCAACGACCAAAATGACCGAGCTAGTGTCCAGCATCTCCGCCGCGTCCCGGCCCCGGCGTCGCCTCTTCCCCGCGCACATCGGCTACCGCGGCCAGCCGCTCCTCCCGGGCCCCAAGTTTCCCATCAGGAGACGGCCTTGGCCCGCTCAGCCGCCCCGGGCTCCGGGGAGGGGACGCGACTGTCAGGGAGCCCCGGGCGAGCAGATCCCGAGCCGGCCTAGAGCCCCGGCCGGTGGCGCTGACAGGTCGGGCGGCGGCAGCTCGGCGAAGTCCCGCTCAAACTGCGCCTCCCCTCCCCCAGCGCCGCCGCTCGGCGCTCCCGCCACCGGCAGCCCGCCGCCGCCCACTCGCGGACACCCAAGTTACCCGGGCCGGGTCTCCCCCGGGGGAGCCATTCAAGTGAGGACAGGTCCGCAGCCAGTCCCCGCAGCTCTCCCGGTCCGCCCGTCCCACCGCGGCCACCTCCGGATCCCGCTCTGCATCTCCAAGCTCTTACCGTCCGCGCTAAATCTTCCGCCGACTGTCCTTCGGTTGAAGTTATTTTTACGATTTTTGGAGGATTTTTTTCGGTGCGATCCCAGCGTCGCGCTACGCTCGGACAGGTTATCCCTTCCGTCCCGCTAGATTGATGAGATCGGGCATCACTCGAAAATGGCGCCGAAAGCGCTCAGGCTCCTCATTCAAATTCGTTAGAGCCAACCCCGCCGCCCCGGGGCATGCCGGGAACGCGGGCTGTCTCTACAGCTGTCTCTGCCGTCCCCCCCCCACCCTGCCCCCCACGACCCTGTTGCGCATGCGGAAAACTTCTAGCTCCCTCCGAGCACCCCCCCCCCCGCCCCGGGCATCTTGCCCTTGCACATGCGCAGAATAGTCGTGGCGCAAGGATCTCCACTTTCTCGGTTCCAGTCCCCAGTGTTTTGAGCGTGCTTGGTGCCAGCGTCTCCCTTGTGCTGCAGTGGAGATGTTCACCTTTCAGACACCACTCGGGTGACATGAAAATTTCCTACCTCTGGAAGGAAACTAATTAGGGTCCGTCTTAAGCGTTTCGTAAACAAAACCAAAACAAAACCTGCTTTTAACTGGGCTCCTAAACACCGAGGATGCCTCTGAGCCCAATAGGGCTGCACGGGAACTTAGAGCGCAATAGAGTCGAGCCCTCGCAGAGCGCCAGCGCCGCACTGATCTACCACACCTAAGCCTCGAACCACTTCTCGAGGTAGGAACTTTAGGGTTCAGTCCCAGGACCAGAGCGAAGCTGTCACACCCGGAGCACCCCGCCGTCCCTCCTCCCTCCAGACCACCGTCCAGGAGACTTTCACCCGAGCTTTCGGTTCTGGTTTGGAAATAGAGATGTACAATCTTTTGGGCATCACTAGAGTGCTTTTCAAAAAAAAAAAAAAATGTTGTAGTAAATTATGGATCCACAAACATAGGTTTCCGTTGTATGAAGCCCTGGGAAAGTTGTAACAGTCATGGGATACTGATAATGTAGTGTGTAATGTGGATTAGTCATTTTCACTGCCCACAACATCTCTATGAAGTAGACATTATTTTTGTTTTACACATGGTATCTGATGTTCAGATTAGAAATTTTGCTGTCTTATAGGTGACAGAGCACAGGAACCAGGCAAACGGTCTTTTAAAATGGCTCTATGACACGACAAAAAGTGAAGTTAATATTTTAACGTTTCTTACAAAAGTATCATTTGATTATTTGCTTGCAAGACATCCTTCTTAATAGTAGGCTAATTAAGATGAAATTTTAAAAAGAAAAACTGTCTTTGCTTCTAAGTGACTGCAGTTTAGGGTTATGTTTGGTTACGTTTTCCTTAATTCTCGTGGATTTTTAAACATTACTTTGAGTGTTTTGCCTACACATACATATGTGCATCCCATATGTGCCCTCAAATGGTAGAAGAGGGTGTGGGATTCCATGGAACTGGAGTTAGGGATGGTTGTGATCCACAATGTGAGTGCTGAAACCAAGCCTGTCCTCTACAAAACCAACAAGGGCCCCTAAAGAACCACCTCTACAGCCCTATCAGATGATTTAAAAAGAAATGTTTTAAAACCAGGAATATTATTTATGTTTGCTCCAGTTTTAATTATAAAACAACTTGTGATGTATTATAACTTTAAAAAATAAATATTTTTATGAAATTCAGGCTGGCCTAGAACTCAACTTTGTAGCCCACTGTGGTAATATACTGTATATTCAATAAAAATAATCTGGAATATCAGAGAGACAGGGACCAAACCACAGCCAATTCTAACCCAGCCAACTCCTCAGGCCAAACAGAGTAGATCCTATCTCCAAGAGTCCTCAGACTGATTGGGTGAGCAGGCAAAAGGAAGAACTTCTGCCTTCTCCTCCCTCTGTTCTTTCCCCAGGAAGCTACTTCAATTTCTGGATCAACTTTCCTAGTGCTAGGATTAAAGGTGGTGCCATCACAGCCTGGCTGTATTTGGCCTTGAACTCAGAGATCCAGAGAATTTCTGCCTCCCCAGTGATGGGATTAAAAGAGGTCACCACTCCCTGACCTTCATGGCTTGGCTCTGTGAGTGATTCTGTCCTCTGATATTCTAGACTATTTTTATTAAATATACAGTGTATCACCACAGCCCACACTGGTAATACTGCTGCTTCAGTCTCCAGTGCTGGGATTACAAGCTTGTGCCATCACACCCTGAAGAAGTGTAGTTTTGAATATAAAAAGATGTATCCTGTTATTGTGAGTGTTAGAACAGTATATATGAGACCCCCTTAAGTACTAAAGAGTAAGGAAATTGGAAAAGGCTACCATGTTTGCATTATTGAGGAAGAGAAGTGGATTTTAGCAATCGGATCAAGAAGTGACATGGCTGAGTAGTGTTCAGTTAGCTACATCTTTCTCAGATAAAATTTCTGTGGAGATCTCTTAAAATATTTGTTTTGTTTTGTTTAAAATCTTACGTTGCAAACCCTAAATCCTTACTAAGTCACTAAAATGGGAGAAACCAAAATCTAGTCACAGAGTTCCTGTGCCGGAACAGAAAGCAAATGGGGAAAAATTATTTTTCCACCACAAGAGGGTGCAAATTCCTGGGCTAAATTTCAAAGGGGAAAAAAAAGTGATTTTTATATCAGATCATCACACTCATGAGTAAAAACCATGGAAGAATAGTCAATTTTAACTTTACAACTCCAAGACACGATACAGCTTAAGAAACTAAAGAATCACACTATTTAGGTAGTATTTAGTATGTGAGTACCAGGGAGTAAATTCCCAGCTATCTTCTAGAGAGACTTAATCATCTCTGTCCGATCCACTTCCACCCACTCGGTTTAAGCTCTTTCTGGAAATAGAAAGCAATTTGTGAGGATCCATTTGACATTATACTCTACTCATCCGAAGTTTCATGTTAAGTGTTCATAATTGCTGATAAAATTTACATGAAGGATGCAAAATGACTGAACAAATCTATTAGCCTCTCCACATTTTCAGCCCACAGCATTCTCCTGTAAACAAAGCCCTTCTGTTTTCCCTACCTACCTATTCATTATCTACATGAGTAGATTTGAATTCCTGTCTTTCCATTTCTGTATTTATAACTTCCCTCTACAACACACACACACACACACACACACACACACACA
Organism: Sigmodon hispidus; assembly: GCA_004025045.1. Taxonomy (NCBI): domain Eukaryota; kingdom Metazoa; phylum Chordata; class Mammalia; order Rodentia; family Cricetidae; genus Sigmodon; species Sigmodon hispidus. The sequence goes on from PVIH01016923.1 coordinate 36,364, forward strand.
CACACACACATCTACCAACATTTTCTATAATTGATTGGTGAGTAGCCATTTTTTTTTCTGACACACACACACATCCTGTGGGTGTTGAAACCAAACTAAGGTCCTCTGCAAGACCAGCAAGTGTTCTTAACTGCTGTGACATCTCTTCAGCCATTCTACCCTTATGTTTGTTTGTATATTTGTGTACTGTTTTTCTGAGTCACTTTGGGGAAGTTGCATGTATCATTGCCTTTCACCTCTAATGTTCAACTATGTATTTAACTGTTTTGATATTCAAATTGTCTTATGTGTAGCTAGTAGAAGCACACTTCCTCTTGTGGCTTCTGTTAACATCACTTCGTTTTTTAAAAGCACTGCCTGACTTGCTTGCATAATGAGGTGGTACATGTTTATCTCACACTTACTTTTTTTTTTTTTTTTTAAGGAACCCAATTGCTTTTTTAAAAGGACTGTTTCCATGTTAGTGGAAAATGATATTAGGAGCCAAGGTTCAGTATGCTTATTGATACTGGATTATCTGCTTCTTGGAGCTTGTAAGAGATAGAGCTGAGAAGTATGTGCATCACAAATATTTATGCACAGGTCTTGAAATATGTAGAGGATATAAATTTAATTTTAAATTATCTTAAGTATAAAAGAAAGACTACTATAGTGGCATTTATAAAGTTCTGGGTAAGAAAAATGGAGTCATGGCCACATCAACAGTTAATATAGTTTCCAGTTTCCTTTAAGCCATAGTCTCTATATAAAATTATATAGTATCATAGATCTCTTAATCCTTTTTCACTTAACGTATCATGAACATATGAGTTACTATATAATTTTCACAGTCTTCATTTGAAATTGCTCTGAAATATATCATTAGAATATTCTATTTCTGAACATTTACCTTATTTCTAGTTTTTTCTATTATAATTCTGAAATGAACATTTTTAGATATATATATGCTTCTTTTAATTTAATGTTTTATCAACTGATTGAGAGATTTTTTAGAAATAGAAATGTGATTTCTTACAGTGGATTTTAATATATGTTCTCACACAGAATGAAACAAACATTTACCAGAATTCAATTAGAATTGGAGACAGAGATAAAACAAAAAAACAGTAATGTCTTTTAGTAAACAGTTGAATATATAGTGCCAGATAAAATTTCCAAATAACTGTACCATGAAAAATGGAGAGGAAGACCATGTAATCCTTGGGAATGGATGACTCAGGAAGCCTTTAAAGGAGGTGGTAACTATGCTGTTTTTCAAGACATCATGCAAGAAATTTACCTAGATTGGGACTGGAATGAGTTGGTATAGAAAATGTGCCATAGAAAACATGTTAAGTGAAATCATTAGAGTGTAAGAAAGTGGAACCGTTGGGAAGAACCTAGCATTTCAGAAAACTGGATAGTTTGTAATCTGTAGCTTGGATATCTTTGAAAGTGATGAGGTATAAAAGAAAACAATTGTTGGTTAGTATATAGGTAAATATTCCTAGGTCACTATTTAGCACTTTGTACTTGTATTTTTTGTATTTTTGTTAGTTGTTGAGTATGTTAGGGGCGAACAAAATAACCACATTTTCTCCTTATGGTCTAATCTAATGAGAAAAATAAAACAGGTATTAAGGTGATCTTACAAATTACAACTCTCACCAGTTACAGGAAAGTACAAGGTGCTGTGAAAACCAGATAGTATGGGGAGCTAGTACTGGAGAGAAACAATTTTGGAGGTTGGGGGAGGGGTAAAAGTGCCACAGTGAGAGTGCATTTGGAGGCCAGAGGACCTCAGTTCTCTTTTTCTACCATGTGGTTTTGAGAATTGAACTTAATTTGTTAGGGTTGGCAGCAAGCACTTAACCCACTGAGCACCCTCTCACTCTCTCTCTCTCCCTCCCTCCCTCCCTCCTTCCCTCCTTCTCTTCCACTGGAGATCTAAATAAACTCTTCCTAAGATGGGGGCAGAGACTTATGGGAAAAACAAAAAATAGCTGGGCCAGAAGGGAAGAAGAACCATGCAGGCGATGAAAGAGACAATGTCTTCATGTTCTGATCAGGGCAGACTGGTGTGAATCAATGTCCTTCGGTGAGGAAGGGAAGGGTCAGACTGCAGAGGCTTAGGGACCTTTGCTATGGAGACCAGAAAAGAGAAAGTGACTCCTGGGGCTGGGGGGTGGACAACTGAGTGGCTGCTGGGTAAAATTTCAAATTTTGGAAATCTTGTCTAGGGAAAAGGATCTGGGCAGAAGTCACATAGGAATATTTTAGTCAGCATTAAATATATTAGCAAAAGTGGGGGTAGGAGTTGAAGATGAAATGTCTAGTAGTAAATTGGGGGGGTTGTTTGTTTAACTAAACTGAGAGAAAATCTACTGGGTTTTTTTGCATCATCAAAAATGATGCCTATTATTATTGAAAAATGTTTACAAATCCACATATGAAGTATAATTCAGGTGATTACAACTACTTATAAAAACACAGAAATGCAGGAACAACTTCCACTCAAATCAAGGGTTTTATGGCTGTAGTTTAAAATATGTAGTAGAGAATCAACCTGAAGTTGTGTGTTATTGACACTGCCATAGTGTGCTGTGAAGAAACTGGGTGATCTAGAAGCAAATTCCATGATTCCTAAGCTTTGAAAGATATACTTTCTAGAATAACGTACATGTGAAGAGTCTGCAGAGTCTCTGAGATGGATAATTAGCCATGGAGGTTCCGAAGAAAACCATAGAAAAATCTAAACTGTACATACGGTAAGCTGAATGTCCAAAGGTGGCTCTGTCTTTACCTAATGTAACAAACAAGCCAAGAGGACATTCAAGTTGTGACTGAAATTAAGAGCACTATGTGGCCTAAAACTTGATTATCCTAGATGATCTTTGTAGGGTCTGTTAAGTGTAGGAGAAGGACACATGAATGGTGGCAGTGATGACATGGAAGAAAGACTCAACCAGGCTTTGCTGGTTTGAAGATAGAGGAGGCCTGGAGCCAAGGAATAGCTCGTGAGCTCTAGAAGCTGAAAGGGAGTTTCTTACATCCTTCAGAGGGATCACAGCTCTGCCTTCATTGTGGTTTTGTGGTACTGAGACACACTTTGGATTTCAGACCTTCAAAACTATAAGGTAATAAATTTTTGTTGTTTTCAGCCACCAACTTTAAAATTGTATAATTGTGCAGCAATAGGAAACATGTAAACAACCATTGTCATTGTTTTTTTTAAAACATTTGTTTATGTGTATATGTGTCATGAAGAGAGGGCTTCATGTATGTGTGCCAAATGCATATAATGGTCCAAAGACAAGGTAGAGAAGTTGGTTCTCTCCCTATCTGGGTCCTGGGGGTCAAAGTAAGGTCATCAGTCTTGGCAGCAAGTGTCTTTACCCAATAAAGACACTTTCTTTGTTGGCCAGCAAACTACCATAATCCATGTGTTATGTGAGTGTGGTAGTATTTCAAAATATAAATTAATAAAGATATACACTTACTATTAAGTATTTTGCTGTACTTCTTTGTTTAGAAAAATTCATAGGGTAATTTCTAAATTTTTTTTCAAGGTCTATAAAGTAGCAGATCTCAAGATGAATAACTATTTAATTCAATATAGCATCTAGTCTACCACCTAAATTATATACCTAGAGATCACATAGTAATGTGTTGGTAGGAATGTGGAGTGCTTTTCCTGTAAATTTATTCATCTATATATTCTACTCAAATCTGAGGTTTATTTTAGATTGTTATTTTCTTTGTTCAAATAAGTTAGATATTCTTTTCTTAGTAGCTAATAGATCTTTTAAAAGTAATCCTTCTTAGAGGATATTTATATGATATGGGACTATATGTTTTGTCCTGTGGTGGAGACTGATGCAGGTGTGTAAATATACCCATTGAGGCTAAATGACAACACTGGGTGCCATTGTTGGGGCCCTGTCTACTATTGTGTTTGTTTATCTTTTGAGACTGAAACTAGTCCCAGGGATCTCCCTATCTCTATTTACCAGTGTTAGAGTACAACTGCACACTCCCATGCCTGGCTGCTAGCACAACTGCACACTCCCATGCCTGGCTGCTTCTTCGTTTTGTTTTTTTGTTGGTTTTTTTTTTTTTTTTTTTTAATATGGGTTCTGGGTATTGAACTCATGTCCTCAGGCATTCAAGGCAAGTACTTTACCAATTGAGCTATCTCTGTAGACTTAAAACTAAATGCTTTAATTGATAATCAGATTAAGAAAACATATTGTTTAGGTGTAGATTTATTGTACAAGCTGGGCATAGCATTGAAAGATCAATGTGCATACCTTACCTTTTGTCACATGACTCCTAAAGGTGATTAGACTTAGTTACATGGTGTTGGGGGAAAGGGAGGTGTTTGCATATGTGCCAGGAAGTGTATTTCTGTCTTGGAAAATTAACCTTGCATTGTTTATAGCCTCAGTTTCTAGAAGTGCAAATTCAAGTGTACAGCATTTCCAACTCTGTTCAGTGTACAGGGCTAAGAACCTTTACTTATCATGGATCATTTTGCCTTTGTGTTCTTCTCCACAAGTTGCCATGGACTGTAATAAAATTCATTTACAATTAATAATAAGATTTGAGGGCTAATTAACTTTTTCTTACTTTCTAACAATAAGGATAACTAAAGGGGATAAGCTCCTGACTCCAGTTACCTACTTTCTAACGTTAATGTGAAAATGCTGACTTTGGATGAAGCCTTAAACTTAGAGCTTTGATGCCCTTTAATGTAAACTTCTAGAGGACTTAAAAGGAATTGAGCCTATTCAGGTTTGGACCACAGAATCCTGGAGTTAAAACATACCTCTTTCTTACTGAGCCTATTGTCCAAGTTCCCCTGAAGCTATAAAAACAAATCTGTGCCACTTATTTGTAACAGCTCTTTAAATATGACTGTTATTACTTTCAGTCCTGATGACAACTGAGTCCCCACTTGCTAAGCAGCCTTAATGGGCTCTTTAATGCTTCCTTAGTAGTTTTATGATTTAACCCTTCACAGTGTAGGCTTTCTTCTGGTTAGACTAATTTAACAGGACAGGCCCTTGTTAAATTAAACAGTGACAGCCAGAATTACATATGTTCTGAAATATATACTAATAATTGGCATTCACTTTTTGTCCTGTATTTTGGGAAGTAAATTTAGATGATAAAAGAGACTTGTAAATAATAAAAATGAATCTGTTCTTGACAGTTTATTGAAAAAAAAATTGAGGCCCTTGAGTATTCTCATTCATGTGGCCCTTGTCAATCCTGTGGACATCTTTGTTTTCATCTGTAGTATCCTGTTGCTTTGAAAAAAGTTATCTTGCTACTTTTGCAAAAATAAAGTTTAAAAAAGTGGAGGGGATAAATGTGCTCGCTGCCAGTCCAGATGAGATGAGCTTCATTCCCAGACACCTTCTCCCATACTGTGTACACATGTACATAAAATAAATTAATGTGAAAAAACTTAATTGGGGAATAAAATTTTATGCTGAGTAGAAAGCTTCAGATTACATCTGGTGACAGAAAGATTTCAGTGATTTGGGATACATCTGGTCCTGGAAGTTGAGGAAGACTGAAAATCAGGAGTCTATGAGCTTTACTGTCTTATTTATTTTTAATAAACAGAAATGAAATTAGAATTATGGTTTCTGGGATCCATGACTCAGAACATGTGAGCAGTTCTTTAGGACAGCTGAATTGAATGTTACATTTCTAACACCAATGTGTAAGGTTTGTCAGAACAAATCTCTGAGGAATAAGATAAGATGTATCAGAACCCTCACTACTTAAAATAGGTGGACTGTGGATGGCAGCTCTGAAGAAACTTTTTCAAACAGGTGAGTTTATAGCTCTTATGGGAACACTTTGTTTTATCATAAAAGCCCTGTGTTAATTTAGTCCTTACATTTTTGCTATTGATGTTTAACATTTCGATGACCCTATACTGTTTAACGTTTAAATCCTTGTGAAGTCAGAAAACAGATGCAAACCGTACCCCTCATTTTAAAGAAACTACAAAATAAAGTGAATTTGACTGGAAGCAAGACTTTATGTAATAGTTATAAATATATCCAACATATTTTAAATATACAGTTTAGTGGCATTTAATATATTCATAACATGAATAACCGTCATTGCTATCCGCCTCCATCTAGCAAAGTTTTGAACAGTCGTTAAGGCTAATGTACCTCAGACTGTTGTTTCAAACAAAAGTATGGTTACTAGAAGAGTGAACAAGTACCTTAAGAGCCTGGCTCCAAACTAGATTTTCTTTACCTTTGTTTTGTCCTAAATTTATTTATTTATTTATTTATTTTTTTAAATTACTAACAGGTTTTCTTTTCTTTTTTTTTTTTTTTTAAACTTTATTTATTTATTTGCCTTGGTGTTTGCCTGGAACTGGAACTACAGACAGTTGTTAGCTGCCATGTGGGTGCTGGGAATCGAACCTGGGTCCTCTGGAAGAGCAGAGGGTGCTCTTAACCGCTGAGCCATCTCTTCAGCCCTTGTCCTAAATTTAATACAAATGCTCCACTGGTTTAAGTATACTAATTATATAGTTGTTTTTTTTTTAAAGTCTGAGTGTAAACCTGGTATTTTAGGAAGGGCCCCCAGATTTTCTCTACTCCAGTGGCTTTTAATCCTCTGGGCACACAGAAACAGTTCCACCCCACACCCTGCAGTGTGCCAAGCTGGACACTTAAGAGGCAAGGTTCTAGGCCATTTTGTGGTTGTATAACATGTCCCTTTTAGTTTCCTTTATAGCTTAGCCAGGGCTATTTATAGAAGGCTGTGGAGTAGACTAATTGATGCTTATCTCTCTTGAACATGAGCATGGCACAGACCTGAGAATTCAGAATGAATGTTCAGGAGCATCCCTTTGCATTGTCTCACACTTCATAACAAGTGCACAAAACAGTCTTACTATGCAAACAGAGTGATTTAATGTTATAGCTAGGGCCATTCCCCACCTTCCAAAGAGCAGTGATTTTTTTTTTTTTCAGTTGTCTGTGAATAAAGACTCTTTATTTTTTGAGACAGGGTCTCACCCTATAGCTGAGGCTGGCTTCTAAATCATGATCCCCCTGTCTCAGCCTCCTAACTTCTGAGATGATGGGCAGGTACCACTTAGCCTTGCTTTGCAAACTGTCTGTAATAACTTTATTCTTCACATCAACTGTAAGAACAGGGGACTGGGGCCCATGTTGACAAATGATGGCAACACTATGAGTAAAATGTGGGTCCAAGCTCCAAGTACAAGAGACAGAGAGTTCTTTGTACCCTCATGAAACCACTCACACCATCCAGTGAGTAACCAGCTCTTCCCTGCCCCAGCTCATTCCCCCCCTCCCCCCAGCTCTTCCCTCCCCCAGCTCATCCCTCCCCCCAGCTCATCCCTCCCCTAGCTCATCCCTCCC
>PVIH01016924.1:0-43803 GCA_004025045.1 Sigmodon hispidus
TAATGGCATACAAGTACATTTTATAGCTTATGAAATATTTCAGTAAGATTAGTATTTTAAAACCTCAGACTTAATTAAAATAATTTTCTTATTACTATTAAAACTTTAAAATACTTTATCATATAAATAAAACTAAATGGAAATGCAAAAATCCTCTCAAGAGTGAATACATTGCCTGTGAATTTATCTTAATGTCCAAATTCATAAATTCCTCATTCTGGTAAATAAATATTATAGCATATATGGTTATACAATATAAATATATATGTTAACTATATTATTGCAAGCATATTATGAGACATTTTCTTTTAAATTTTTGTTTTCAAACCATCCATCCTACTTATTTTTTATTTGTTATCAGTGTAGTAGACACAAATGTGAATAAATTTCCATATGTGTATACCTCTGTGAATGTGTTTATAGATGTATAGATTAGAAATGCAACAATTTAAAACACAATGAAGGCATCTTTTCCCTCATGCAGTTTGTTATGTAGAGCTTCAATGTGCAAACTTCAATGTGCAAACTTTCTAGTGAAGAAAATTTAGTTTTCACAGTTTTGACAAAGATTGTCCTTATTGTACCTAAGTAACTTTCAACTTTGAAACACTAGTAAGGCATCATAGCCATTCAAAATGAACGTTGACTTGTTGCATTGGCATTCTCAAAAAAATAGTTAAACAAAAATAATTTGATTTCTACAACCAGCCAATCTTCTTACCTAAAATATGGTAATCCCTGCTTAAGATTATAAAGACAAAGTCCTTCTAAAACAATGTAAAGAAGCCAGCCACTAAAGGGACTTCTTATCTGTACCAAAATTTTCAGGCTGAGGGTGCCAAACTTTCATCTCTGTCCACCTTAGCACTTCCTTTCTCTGCCAAGACATATGACTTTCTGCTTCCTCTTCCCACCTGCTGGGATTAAAGGTGTGTGCCACCACTCCATGGCCTCCACCCTTAACTAGTGGCTAGCCCTGCCCTGTGACCTCCAGGCAAGTTTTACTTGTTAGAGCACAAACAACTACAGATCTTGTGCTTCTTGTGATTCTTTAGCGTACATAATTTCATATGAGCTTTGATCATGTTGATTCAGAGGTCTTTGTTTTGTTGATGTCTTCTATCCCTCTAAATCTTACATCCATTATGTCTAATCTTCTATGGAGTTCCCTGATTTTTGAGGGGACAGTGTAGAAGACACATCCATCTAGGTCTCATAGTTCCAATTTCTCTCACATTTTACATAGTGTCTGCCTGTGGGTCTTTCTATTTGTTTCCACCTAGTGTGGAAAGAAGATTCTCTAATGATGGTTTAACAAGATACTAACCCATGAGCATATCAAATACACAATAGAGGAATAATATCCAAAATATATTTAAAACTTCCTTAAAAAACCATAGCAAGAAAACAAATAACTCATTTAAAATGGGGTACAAATCTAGACAGAGAATTATAAATAGAAAAAACTTAAATGGCTAAGAAAACACTTAAAAATGTTCAAGCGCCTTAGCCATCAGGGAAATAAAAATCGTAACTACTTTGCGTTATTATCTTACTTCTGTCAAAATAGCTAAGATTGACAAAATGACAAATAGCTCATGATGGCAAAAATGTCAATGGAATGAGGGAATAGCTCATCTATTGCTAGTGGGAATGCAAACACATAACTATTATGAAAATCAGTGTATGGTTGCTTGGAAAGATAAAAATTCCATCTACTTCAAAATACAGATATACCACTCTTAAGGACATATGTTTGACCTATCAAAAAGATACTTGATCTATCATGATTTTGTTGTTGTTCTACTCATAAGGGCCAGAAATTAAAAAAAAAATTAAAAAAAAAATTGCACCTTAACTGAAAAATGGAACAAAAAAAAAAAACGCACATTTAGACAATAGCATATCACTCAGCTATTAAAAAATGATTTACAAGCAATCTGTGAAATTAGATAAAATTATTCTGATTGATATATCTGATGCTCATAAAGGTAAATATGGAATACATTTACTTATATTTGTATTAGCTCTTAGGTTGATGATAATCATCTATAGTCAATAGAATGTCAGAGGGATGGTATGCTGTAAATGACTAAAGGAAACAGATATAGCTCATTACAAAATGAAAATAGCATAGAAATGTATGAATAAATGAAGGGTCTAGAATGGGAGGATCAAGTGGAGATGAAAAGAGAAGTTATTAGAAGATAATAAATATAAAATTAAGGAGTGCTTGGGGGTGATATGTTTGCCCAATTTATTAAAATTTCCTAAAATACATATATATATAAAAGTGATCTAAATGAGATCACCAAATAATGAGGAGAAACAGAGACCCATCTGGCCATCTCTTATCCAACCTAACTTACCAGTACTAGAATTGGGATATATCTAATTGAATTATTGGCCAAAGGATTTTCATTTGAATCCCCAAACAATGTAGTTGTTACCAATGTTATAAATTGCTTTCCACAAACTGACAGCAAGACCCATTGCTAAAGACAATGTCTTCACAACACACTGAACATAGAGGTGACAAACTGATAGAGATCTCACCCCTATGTTAAACCAACTTTGTTTTAAAAAGCTACTCTGTACACTGTCAAAAAAGAAATATAAACACCAGTCTATCTACAGAACATATTCAATGACTGCCTGGCAGATATGTTAGGAGAATGGTGGAACAAAGCTTGTGAAAGTAACTAAACATCTATTCTTTTTAAAGCTCTCTCTGCAAGATAGAACCAATAGTTGACATAGCTTGTTTGAGATTGCACAGCCCAAGTTCCCAAGGCAAAAACACATAATACCTCTATGGAAATATCCAAAAAAGTATACTTAATTTATTGATAGTTTTAGATTTTTTTCATTACTAATTTTGATTATTTTGCAAACTTATTATTTTTTCTCACATTTCTTGTTTCTGTCACCTACCACATCCTTGGGATCCATGAGCAAATCATTATCATTCGGTTTAACAGAATTCCAGGAATTGTTGCTTTGAAGTGGTAGGTTTGTAGTTTTCCTTACTGTCATGTGTTATGTTGACTAATAGATTCACACTTTACATCTAGAAGTGCTAAGTAAATGGAAATTTTACTCTCGGGTATTTTAGACAGTTTTTCACCAATACCACATATTTTTTTCAGAATATTTACTATACCTATAATAGAAATCCTAACAGGCGTCTATGTATCCCTGATACAATTTAAAACTCATTTTAATTTATTTTTATTATCTAAATTTTTATTGCTAAATTTTTAAATTTATTAGCATTTACTTGCCCAGGTTAATTTGAAACTAGTCAGGTTTCTAGTCTCTAGTTGATGTTAGCTGTGGTTTCCATCTCAGATATCATTGCCATTCTTCAAGTTAGATTTCATTATTTTGTGGGTAATTATAAAAAGTTTTAAACATACATAGTATAATCATTTATACAATGAGTTTTCAAAATTACCTCATATGTAAACTCTTTTTCAGTTCCTAGGTGATGTCAGTTGAACAACAGTTTTAGTTTCTTTTTATTTTGTATGACTGAGTAATTGTCTTATGAAATTTAGAATCTGAATTTGACTTGCTTTTTGATAACTGCTTATTATCACAAACACAATTGCAAATAACGTAAGTTGTAAAGGAGGATAGAAAGCTAGTAACTTTTTATTTATTTATTATTTTATTCTTATATGTATTTATTTATTTTGTACTAATTCTGTCTTTATTTAGTTTTGTTGGTGAATAATTCCATAAAGTTTATTCATACTTAAAGTGTAATATCTAATGTAAAGATGCATAGCTTTCATTTTAAATGCCAATTCTGAGAGTATATAAGTTTATAAAGTTGTATAAAATTGGTTATGATTGGTTTGGGTATGTAATATTTGTACTTTTTTTTAGGATTTTTATCATGTTTATTATTAAACAAAAGCTCTTAAAATGTTCTAGAATTGTTGATAGTTGCAACTATTATTTTTAGATAAAGATTTGCTCCAAGGGATTACTTTTATACATCTAAATAAGGCAATGCTCTGAATAAAACTATCAATGCTTACATTTTATGGACTCTCCCTATGTGTCATGAATAATAATATTTTGCATTCTGGAGGAAACAAGCCTTTCTCTTGTCTTTGGCTCTGTGTGTTCATTCCTTATTTGTAATGTTTTCTTTACATTCATTGGTATTCAGTTAGTTGTTGAGGAAAAGGCTTTATAGACCTCTAGGGATTTTTCTCTTCACAAGCCTTCCTTTCATTTGTGTTCCTCTATCCAGAAACTTTTGTCCTCTAACTCTTCCAAGACTCTGGTTTGCCTCCTGAACTCAAAATATAATGGACTGTACCTGTAATTTCTCTTTGCAATGTGGCCTGGGAGCACTTTCAAGTAAAGTAGTTAGCCTGATCAGTCTTTATCTTTTTTCCCATTTCTCAAAGGTTTATACCTTTCAAACCCTCAATCTTACTAACCACTGTTCTTTTTATTTTAACACTAACTTTGGTAGTTTTAGAAAAGTGAGTAATCTGATTTCTACAAGTCCATATTGATGGAAAATACTATTAATATTTTCTTTTTGCTTTGTTGCATCAAGCTTTGTTTATTCCTTATGAATCAAGAGATGAGTTATGAATTCAAAGAGACTGCATGACAAAAATTATTTTATAAATACTTTATAAAGTATAATGGGTAGATAAATTTTGTTTGTTACTATGAGACTTTTCAATATTGATACCTTAAAAATATTTTAATTGTGGATTTTATACATACACTGTCTTTTTTATCCAATCCTCCTGCATTCATGGGATAAGACACCTTGACCAATGCAACTTGCAGGGAAAAAAATAAAAATGTTTATTTGGGGATTTTAATTTCAGAGGGTTAGAGCTAATGAGCATCATGGCAGAGAACATGACAGCAGACTGACAGGCATCCACTGGAGCAGTAGCTAAGAGATCATATCCTGAGACACAATTGTGTAACTAGGTAAAGAGTGTTACTATGATTGATGTGATGCTTTTGATACATAAAAACTCCCCCCAGTGACATAGCTTCTCCACTAGTATCCCATTTTCTCATCTTTCTCAAATGGTTCATCACCTGAGAATACAGTAATCATTTTGGGAGTCATTTTCATTCAAACCACACCATCTTCACATGCCCTCTTCAGTTCCTTCACTATTTTCCTACTGAGCATTAGTCTTAAACAAGCTGAGTTTATTTAGTGCTTTTTATATGTGCATGGGTGTGAGATTATCACTAATGCTTATTGTTAAAAATAAATCATACTGCTCTATGATAGCAAAGCTATAAAAGAGAAAAATACCAGGAAAAACTATACATCAAAAGGGATAAGGTTTAGAAAGGAACCTTCATAAAGTTAGGATTGGGGAAGGCTTTTGCTTTTGTTTCTACACTTGAAGAAAAGCTGTAGATACCTTCAAAATAAATAAAAACTCAATTCAATTTAGAGAAACCACTTGAGAAGAAGAAGTATTAGCTCATTGAATGAATTTACAATTCTGTAAGTATAAAACAACAACAACAGATCCTCATCAAACAATGGTTGGGGCAGGGTTTTGTTTTGTCTTTACAGAAAAAATAGAAATACCCATCTTCAAGAAGTCAAAAAATTGGATATCTAGACATTTAAAGCAGAAGAGAAGGCTAACCAGAAAATAATACTAGCAAAGGATAACAGGTCTAGAGGTCTCAATATACTCTATAGGGTATAAAATCTCACTCTGCCCAACATATATATCTCTAAAACTTAAGAAAAGTTGAGGTCCCTAAACAACTGTAAATTTAAGCTGGTTTTAGAATTGGAGTATGGCTCTCTGCTTCTGTTAAAGGATAAAACAAAATCTCTATCATCCTGTATCATATCAGAAGAGCCACTTGATATGATATTGAAAATAGACAGCAGGACACACAAGAATGAACTGCTGAACCATACCAAGAAAGGTAGAAAGGTCTTTAACAAAATCGTGTTCCACAGATAAGTCTGTCAGATATGCTAGGCCTGTAGGCCAAAGATGGATGCCCTGGTATTGTAGAGAAAATTTGAGTGATCGTACAGGTAGCCAGCTATTTCTGTCATTTCTTACATTCTTTGAAAGTTTCTTTTTTGTACTCAATATTATTTTCTTCTCAGCTCTCTGAGGAAGTTCTAAACTATATATTTATAGTTATAGTTCCCTATTTACAGGTTCAGATAAGACAGTAAGAGGAGTAAAATCTTTAAATTTGTGAGACATAAAATTATAGTTTTAAGTTGGTACTACAAGTTAGATAGAAAATAAACTAGGTACAATCATTTGGACTCACCAAATCAAATATATAATGAAGTATTTTCTCTGAATTCATCACTTGTTAATAGACTGGACATTATTGATGTAATTATTGCTTGTCTATGTTGTATGTAGTTATTGTATTTATTTTATATAGTTTTTTCTATATTAGTTAAAACCTTCTTTTTGGCACATAAAAAAAGATATGTGGTTATATATTGTACATTTAATAAAGTTTGCATGAAAATCAGACGACAGAGTCACCCTATAACAGAGTTACCTATAGAGGTTCGGAAGTGTTGAGACTGTTTAAAGAATCCCAGAACTCAAAGGCAGAGGTCCCTCTGGACTTTTTGTGAGCTCAAGGCCAAACAGAGACAGGCAGTGGTGACACAAAATTTTACTTTTGGCAGGATGAATGCTGAACCAGAAAGTAAAGTAGCTGGTGAGAGGAAAACAAAAGATAGGTTGGGAGGAGGAAGAAATTGAGCCCTTATTCTGTGTGCCTCAATCATTTTGGTTAATAACTAAGAAACATTCATGCTGAGCTTTCTTGAGAAGTGGCTAAATGAGTGCTGGCTGTGGCTTATTTCTCTTTATTTGTGACCTTTCAGCTTTTCTCCAAATCTGGCTCTAGGTTTTTATTAAAGGAACAAATACAATCCAAGTAACAGAGGCTGCATCTCTGAAATAATCTTATTATCCCTATTTCAACAGTGATCTCATGTCAGCAGCTTCTTAGCTATGAGTGGGACTTCATGAGCGTCTCTACCATCCATGTTAGTACTTGAGCTGGTTTCATTTACTGCAGATCTTACACTGTCACAGCTATTATGCATTCATGTGTGCAATTACCCTGTGAAACACTGCAAATAATATTTCACTGCAAATATCAACTATTTAGGGTTATCTGTTTTTACTCCTTTTTGGAAATGATTTAAAACTTGATTGGGATATGAGGTAGTAAAGTATATGTCTCATTTAGAGTTGACAATTTTATTTTTTTTCAATTCTTTTCACATTGATCAATTATGAGTTCCTGTATTAATCTTCATCTACTGTTAAAAAGATGCTTCTATCTTGAGAACTTACAGATGTACTATTTATGGATATGCCAATAAAGATTTAGGGTAGCAGTTTGCTATTATGACCATTTAGGAAACTATTAGTATTAGATTCTTCTTTAGAGTCCATGAAAGAATGTCATGAGTTTTTATTTATGAAATTTATCTGTTCCCAAAAATTTATGTTCTGTCTTATGTAATGGGCTTTAAATCTAGTATTAAAGTTTTCGTTTATTCCAATAAAATTTGTGCTACTATTGCATAATTTGGCATGACTTACCAGGACAGTCATTACAGTACCACTGTAGTTTACAAAGTTTAGAATTGGGTAAGATTATTGAATATATTTCTTCCCTGTTAGCATGAATATCATTTTCTAGCATTAAGAAACTTAGCTAGGATAGAGAATCTTCCAGAAAATACAGCTTGTATTTTCATGTCCTAGGATTCATGTGTGGTGTTTCATCAGCAATATAGGCTTCCCAAGAATTTGGAAATATAACTGAAGCATAAAAGTCATTTTAACATTTTGGGGGAAGTATATCTTGAATTGTAGATAGAAATAACTCAAAAAGTTAAATCTGACATTTTGCTTAGCACTTTAGTATAGCGGTATAACACCTAAGTTATATACACTTACAATATTGAATATATTTTATTTCTCTCTGTCTTTACATCTGTGTCACTCCCATCACTTCCTCTCTCTCCCTTTCTTTCTCTCTCTTCCCACATATGCTTGATATAGTTAAGTTTAAGCAAAATGTGTTATAAATCTATAAGTACATATTTAATAATATAGTTTTGTGATATATATAATATTGTTGCTAAAAAGATTTTCTGTTCAACAGTAAAGAGGAAAAATTAATGAATGTGTACTTACATACTTATAGTAAATTTATATGTATATATGGAAAAAAGCCAAAATTCACAAGGTTTTAACACACTCATATTTTCTTAAATATTCAGATGTTATAGTGTTTTTTCTACCTTATTATTATAATATATACATAGAATATATAATAATATAATTAACTTCATATATTCATATTTAGTGGCATATCAATGTATGGTTTGGTATATTAGATAGAGTCTTGTGTGGAATATTTTTTCTCCTTTTTATTGCATTTCACAGCTTGCCTTGATTTATAAGATCAAGATTGGTTGAAAAAGTAACAATATTAGAATTTAAATCTTACTTGTGTCTTAAAATGTGAGCCCCTTTTTGTTGTTTCATTTTATTATTTTTCATTGTCAAAATTTCATTTTTCTTTGTCACACTTCAGCCTAGGTTGGTCTGAAACACACTCTGTTTTCCATTCTGGCTAGAAGCTTGTGGTATGACTCCTGACTCAGGTTATTCAGTATGAACATTAGAGATCTACCATACTCAGAAACAATAAATGTGAGTCAGTGATTCTTTTTTATTTTTTTAATAATTAATTATCAGTGATTCTTCAAAGTGAATAATTTAATATTTGTTGTCAAAATATATGGTCCCCCGGTCTCTGTTGAATAAAGAACGAACACTTTAGTGCAAAATTTCCAATTATATAAAATGTTCAAAATCGACTAGTTGTCCTACTCTGATCTTGCAGTTTAGTTCTGAGTAAAATATTGTCACCTATAAATGCTTCTAACTCTATCATTGTGTTTTGCAAGACAAGCTTTGAATCTGTTTTGTATTTATTATGCAAATTCAATTGAATTTGCAGGTGCTGCTTACTTTCAAAATTAGTTTGCATATTAAATGTAGCATATGAAAATGATGGTCCACAAACTTTAGAAGCATTGGTTTTAATGGAAAGCTGTGGAATAAAGTGCATCGGATATTTAGGGCAATTCATGCACAATAGAAACAAATAATGGGGAATACCCTAGTACAGCCTTTGTTTCAGACTATACAAGCTGAAAAAAGCAGATGTTACCCAAACACATTTCTTCTGTTGATTCATTTTATTTGCAAAATGTCTGAACAATAAAAAAAATGCCATCCTCACTCAAAGCATTTTTGTGTAACTAAGGCTATTTTTCCTGAAATTTACATTTTTAAGTGATTAATTGTTCTAGGATTTACTTGTCCTTTTATATGACTTTATATTAGTGAATAAATGCATTGTGTAAGAAGTACTAAACAAAATAAAATATTGCAACATCACTTTTCAAATACAGATATTTAGAATAATCATAATATAAACCAGTAATGTTTTATTTTAAGCATTACACAAAAAGTAACAATTCTTCTTGTTTTTATGATAAACCTATTGTCATGTGTGCTGGAAACTTTACTTTGCTTCAATGAATGACATCATCAATATATTAAATTTGATGGAGTTATTAGTAATGGAGAGTGGAGTTCTTGAAAATGGAGAGTACATAAAGTGGAGGTTGTGTGCATTTGTGAATAGTTGAGACAAATTTTGGGTGAATATAATCAGAATAAATTTTGTGTTTGTTCAACAATCTCAAATATCTAATACAATATTATTTGCAAAACTACTTGCCTATTTTATTTATATCTCATGTTTAAAGGCTTTATATAATTTCCTACTTCAGTTCCAACATGTAGAAACTTTGGAAGTCATGCTACACATTTCATATGAAAAGCACAGGCAAACTGATAAACTATGAATTTCTTAACTCGACCATTCACCTGAAAATTCAGGATCCTCAGGCTCTATGTATCTAGAGAGGCAGTCAATTTAAGAATGTTGTTGTTGCAGCCAAATGCTTAACAGTATTGATTTATTACTCTAGGCAAAATACAAATTAGCAGGGCCAAATTGTAGAGCATAGAAATGGCTGGCCATCACTCACATTCCCAGAGATAATCTTCAATAACTCATTAAGTTTACTGAAGACTAAAAAAAAAAGAAAAGAATACTATGTCACTTTTGCATGGGAGGGAGGAAAATAATTAAGGTGAAATATGCTCAATGTTTTCTACAAATGTCAGAAATACTTTTCATGAAAAAAGATTTGAAACAAAACAAGCAAAACCACTTAGTGTCCCTCTTAGTGAAAGTTATGTGTTAAATATCAGGCTCTTCATAATTCACAATAGCAAAAAAGTAGATAAGTGGTAATTCATGAGTTCTTAAGGTCATACTGCAATGCACAAATACACAAAATGTTAACATCAATAGAATTATGTAAAATCATACTTCCTAACCAGTATATACAATTACTAGGCTCATGGTGGTCTCCAGTTTGATTTCAATTTTGTGTATGCTGAAGAGCTGCAAGAATAAAGCAATAATTGTGTTGGAATTTACAGAGAAAAGTCTAAATAGTTCTACCTCAATATAGATGTCTCACAATATCTACTGTGTCCTGATAGGTTTCTGTATATTACTAATAAACTCATAAATATCAGTAATATATCTGTGTCACATCATGGAAAATAAATAAATAACACACTTACTTTTGATGTCACTTAGCCAAGAGTGAACCAGGATGTGAACTCTCTACTTCACTCTCCCTTAGTCTTTCATAAGCATTGCCTATTCTGTGTGTTTGAATTTCTACCTGTCTGAACATTGTTGTATAAATCTATACCTGTGTTTTTATGCATCTGTCTCTAACAAACAACTTTGATTTGTTACTTATTGAACACAACAGAAAATACCATGTAGGGAATAAATGATGTAAAATTTATAAAAATCTTTAAAATAATTTTACTTGAGATTAAATCACTAGTTCCAGTTAAACCACAGCTGGCTCAGACAAAAAACAATACTACAAAAATTATCATTCGTTAAGTAATATTTGCATGTTGCATTCAACAATTTATGTGGATATTAATGTTTACATTTTTAATATCTATGTGTTGATTTCAACAAATAATTATCATAACATACGTATACAGACCTAAATTACTCATAAGTAAGTGACATGGAAGAGTATAGAATTCAAAATTATATTTATGCATTAGCTTAATTTTTAAAAGGCAAGTAAGGTTAGTTGTTATACTGTACTTTTAAAAACAAATTAAAAAACAATTAAAAAATTAAAAAACAACAATGACAGCAATTGGGCATTAGATAAAAATCTTAAGTGACCTCACTGAATGTTACTAAATTTGACTGTAATGTTCACAAAAATTGAGTTTCTAAGAATTTAAGAGAAATCATTATCATAGTTTACCAGGATAAGACCCAAACACAAATTAGAGGTAAAACAGCCAAATGAATAAGTGTTGATACCTCTGATTCCTTCAGGTGTAGCATATATTAGTTACAGCAAGACATAATAGGGAATTAACCCCAAATATTAACTCACAAAATTTATTTCCAAATATTTAATATACCTTATCTGGGATGTTAAAAAAAAAGTTTGAATTCTAAAGACACAAGAAACAAAACAAAACAAAACAAAAAAAGCACAAATAAACAAAACCAAGAAAGTAAAAATAAAATAAACTAGCCATAAGCACAAAGAAAATTTGTAATTAACAGGTAGAAATTTTGGTTAATTTTAAATTATCTTCGTACTATTTATATAATATTTATCTACAGTATATTTAAGGGTTTTATAGAACTTGGTGCTTTTGAAATATTATGCTTTATTTTGACATGTCATATTCTCTCCCTCCTCCATATTAGCTACCCAATTCCAACTTCCATGTGTTACGTGTTCAGCTAGTATGTCATAAGTATTTTACTATTTCCATTTTTTCCAGAATTTTTCCTCCTATGTTGATCTCTGTTTTTTCTTAGGAAATGTTTTCTCTTTTTTTTTCCTTTTTTATTATGATTAAAGTCATATATTTTGTCCATGTACACACATGTTCAAGCTCCTTTCCTTCTGCCCCTTCTAGTCATTCTCTTTTCTCCACATCACCTTATCTCCTCCCCAGCAAGGGCAGGAGGTCCCAAGGTCCCAAGGTAGCTCAGCATCCACTCCTGGTAGATCTGCTTTCCTCATCCCAACATCAAGACTGGGTCAGGTGATCCTCTGGAGGGAGTGGGTTCCAAGGTGTTTCAGATCCCAAGCTGTTCAGTGGTTGTGGTTTATACCTTGTACATGCTTTGCATTTGCTTTTTTGTTTAAAGTCCACTAATGAGTGAGTACATCCCCTTTTTATCTTTCTGAGTTTGTGATACCTCGCTCAGGAGGATATTCTTCAAATCCATCCATTTGCTTGCCAATTTAATGATATCATTTTTTCTTACTGCTGAGTAGTACACCATTGTGTAGATGCACCACAGTTTGTTAATCTCTTCTTCAGTTGAGGGGCATCTAGGTAATTTCAAGGTTCTTGATATTACGAATAATGCTGCTATAAATATAGTTGATCTCATTTTTTAATTTCAGATGATTATCTGCATTCATACTCACATACATACACATATTAAAAATATTAAAATTTAGGATGTATATAAGGAGAAACAATGCATTAACTCTAAGAAATATAAGCACACAGGCCCTAGGCTTTAGTTGGGACTTGCTCAGCAACCCCTAACAGAAGGGCCCTCCCAAGGATGGGCTCTGCCTCCAGGGAAAACTGAATCATCGGAGATAGACTGAAACTTTTGAAACTCAGACCAGTGTCCAGAGCAGAGTGAGAGATCGTGTAGACCGCTTGCTCAGAGCAGACAGGAGACTAACAATCCCTCTTGACACAACTGACTAGGACCTGACTAAGTGTGAACCACTGAAGCCATCAGCAGAAACCAGTGTAAGAATACATATAGCAATATAAAGAACAACAAGGCAACAACAGAAGAAACTGGTGGTTCTACAACTACAAGACTTGAACTGAGCAATGAAGAGGAAACAGAAGTAAACAATAACAAGAACACCTTTAAGAAGATTCTAGAAGCCTTAAAAGAGGATATAAAAAATTGCCTTAAAGAAATATAAGAAAACACAAACAAAAATTGAAGAGATGAACAAATCCTTAAAAAAAAACCAAGAAAAAAAAAGCTGAAAAATGAAAGAAACATTTCAGGAACTATAAATTTAAATAGAAGCAATATATAAGAAACAAAATGAGACAAAGATGGAAATAGAAAATTTGAAAAAAAAGAGCTGGAATTACAGATACAAGCATAACCAACAGAATCTAAGAGATGGAAGAGAAAATCTCTGGAGTGGAAGTCTCAGTATCAGAAATAGATACATCAGTCAAAGAAAACATTAAAACCAAAAAAGTCACAACACACAAATTTCAGGAAATTTGGGACAACATGAAAAGATGTAACCTGAGAATAATAGGAATAGAAGAAGGAGAAGAATACCAGCTCAAAGGCACAAATAATGTATTTAATAACATCATAAAAAAAAACTTTCCCAGCCTAAAGAATAATAAAGTTGCTAATAAAGTTGCAAGAAGCTTACCAAACACAAAATAAATTAGAACCCCCCAAAAAGTCTGCTTGCCACAAAATAATTAAGCCACAATACATAAAGAACACAGATTTGTCATAAAGCAAATACCAATAGATAAAAAAAGATGGAAATAATCCTTTGTATCATATCAGACTACCATGGCCTAAAGTTAGAGTTCAACAACATAAAAAAAAAAAAAATGAAGGCAAGCCTACCAACTCATGGAAACTAAACATCACTCAACTGAACCACTCCTGCATCAAAGAAGAAATTAAAAAAGAAATCAAAAAATTTTAAGAATTTAACAAAAATGAATCCACAATGTATCTAAAGATATGGAACATAATGAAAGCAGTTTTAAGAGGAAAATTCATGGCACTATATGCCTATATGAAAAACTTAGAGAAATCCCACACTAGAGAACTAAGAGCACAGCTGAAATCCTTAGAACAACTAAAAGCAAACTCACCTAGAATGAGTAGAAGGCAGGAAATAACCAAAAATAGAGCTGAAATCAATACAACTGCAACAAAAAGAACAATACAAAGAATCAATGAATCAAAGAGTTGGTTCTTCGAGAAAGTCAACAAGATATATAAACCCTTATCCAAACTAACCAAAAAGCAAAGAGAAAGTCCCCAAATCAACAAAATCATAAATCATAAATCATAAATAAAAGTGGGGAAATAAGAGACACCCAGGAAATCGAGAGAATTATCAGGTCATACGTTGAAAATCTATACTCCACAAAAATGGAAAACCTATAAGAAATGGAAAGCTTTCTTTACAGGTACAATTTACCATAATTAAAATAAGATCAGAATAAATAATAAAACAGACCCTAAAGGAAATTGAAGCTGACATTAAAAGCATCCCAAGTGAAAAGCTCAGGTCCAGATGGTTTCAGTGGATTTCTACCAGACATTCAAAGAAGAACTACTACCAATACTCCTCAAACTGTTTTATATAGTAGGAACTGAAGGAACATTGCCAAACTCTTTTTATGAGGCCACAATTACTCGAATACCCAAGCCACTCAATAAAGCAACAAAGAAAAAAATCGCAGACTAATTTCCCTCATGGATATTGATGCAAAAAATGAGACTTTATATATAATAATGAGAAAAAAGGAACCAAGGACAACTAGTCCAGAGATGTCACTAGCCACAATGGACTGGGCACTTCAGCACCAATCACTAAGAAACTGCCTCCAACCTGATCTTATGGGGACAATTTCTCAATTGAGTTTCCTCCTTTCAGATGACTTTAGCTTGTGTCAAATTAACAAAGAACTATCCAGCACAGTCCAATACCTTGAGGATAGATGTGGACAGGAAAATAATATTCAGTACTCAGTAAATTAATTGAAAGAAATGAGGAGATAAGGTTGGAAGGAGATAGGGGTGGTTCTGAGAAAATTTAGGGGCATGAATTAATATGATTTAAATATGGTAGCATGTATAAAATTCCCAAAGAGTTAATAAAAGGTATATTTAAAAAAATAATTCAACAAAATTCTGGCAAATTGTATACAACAACACATAAAAAATATCATCCACCATGATCAAGTAGGATTCATCCCAGAAATGCATGAATGGCTCAACATATGAAAAACCGTAAATGTCATCCATCATATAAAAAGACTGAAGGAAAAACACCACATGATTATATCCTTAGACACTGAAAAAGCCTTTGACAAAATCCAACACTCCTTTATGATAAAAGCTCTGTAGAGATCAAGAGTACAGGGAAAATATTTAAATATAATATGGGTAATTTCCAAGAAGCCAACAGCCAACATCAAACTAAATGGAGAAATATTCAAAGCCACCCAACTAAAATCATAAACAAGACAAGGCTGTCTTCTCTGCCCTTATCTAGTCAATATAGTTCTCAAAGTTTTAGCTAAAGCATTAATAGAAGTAAGGGAGATTAAGGGGATAAAAACTGGAAAAGAAGAAGTAAAACTATCTCTGTTTGCAGATGATATGATTATGTACATAAGTGATCCACAAAATTCTACCAGGGAACTTCTAAAGCTGATAACACCTTTCAGCAAAGTATCAAGATACAAGATTAATTCAAAGAAATTAGTAACCATCCTACAGACTAAAGAAGAAAGGACTGAAAAAGAAATAAGGGAAACATCACCCTTCATAATAGCTGCAGATAGCATTAAATACCTTGGAGTAACTATAACCAAAAAAGTAACAGATCTATTTGACAAAAACTTTAAATCACTGGAGAAAGAAATTGAAGAGGATATCAGAAAATGGAAAGATCTTCCATGTTCCTTGATAGGTAGGATCAACATAATAAAAATGGCAATTCTACCAAAATCAATGTACAGATTCAATTCACCTCCCATCAAAATCCCAACACAATTTCTTACAGCCCTGGAAAGAAAAATACTCAATTTCATTTGCAATAACAAGAAAGTCAGGATTGTCAAAACATTTTGCTCAACAAAACAACCTCAGGAGGCATCACCATCCCCAAATTCAAGTTATACTATACAGCTACAGTAATCAAAACAGGCTGGTACTGGCATAAAAAAATACTTGTGGATCAATGGAATCGAATTAAAGATTCTAACATTAAACAAAAAAACCTGTGAACACCTGATCTTTGACAAAGAGGCCCAAAATATTTAAAGGAAGAAAAGATAGTATCTTAACAAATGGTGTTGGCATAGTTGGATGGCAGGGTGTAGAAATATGCAAATAGATCCAAGCATCTCACTCTGCACAAAACTCAAATCCAAGTGTATCAAAGACTTAAATATAAACCCTGCCACTCTGAACTTGATAGAAAAGAAAATGAGAGATACCCTACAACAAATTGGCACAGATGACCACTTCCTATATATAACATCAGTAGCACAAACATTAAGAACAACAATCAATAAGTGGGACCTTCTCAAACTGAGAAGCTTCTGTAAAGCCAAGGACACAGTCAATAAGACAAAATGAGAGCCTACAGAATGGGAACAGAGTTTCACCAACCCTACAAGTGACAGAGGACTGATCTATAACATATAGAAAGAACTCATGAGATTAGAGCTCAAAACCTTGAATAACCCAATCAAAAAATGGGGTTCCGAACTGAAAGGAAATTCTCAGCAGAAGGATTAGAAATGGCTAAAAGGCACTTGAAAAAGTGCTCAACTTCTTTAGTCATCAGAGAAATGCAAATCAAAACAATTTTGAGATACCACATTACAATTGTCAGATTGGCTAAGATAAAATACACAAATGACAGCCTATGCTGGAGAGGTTGTGGAGCAAAGGGAACACTCCTCCATTGTTGGTGGGAGTATAAGCTTTCTTAAACCACTCTGGAATGCAGTATGGTGATGTCTCAGA
This sequence comes from Sigmodon hispidus, assembly GCA_004025045.1. Lineage (NCBI taxonomy): Eukaryota > Metazoa > Chordata > Mammalia > Rodentia > Cricetidae > Sigmodon > Sigmodon hispidus. The sequence goes on from PVIH01016924.1 coordinate 17,038, forward strand.
AAACTGGGAATTCATCTCCCCAAGGATCCAGCAACCCCACTACTGGGCATATACCCTAAAGATGCACATTAGCACTCCAAAGGAATTAGGTAAGTTATGTTCATAGCAACATTATTCACAATAGCAAGAATCTTGAAACAACCTTGTTGCCTCTCAACTGAAAAATGATTAACAACTGTGGTATAGCTACATAATGTGGTACTACTCAGCAGTAAGAAAAAAAATGATATCCTAAAACTAGCAGGCCACTGTATGGATTTGGAGAACATCCTCCTGAGAAAGATATCACAAACCCAGAAAGGTTAGCAGGGGATGTACTCACTCATTAGTGGACTTTAAACCAAAAGCAGAGCATTTCCAAGCTGCAAATTACAACCACTGAACAACTTGGGCTGTGTAGCACCTTGGATCAGCACCTTGGAGCCCATTCCTTCCAGAGGAACACTTGATGTTGGGGTGAGAAAAGCAGATTTGGCTGGAGTGGATGCTGAACTGAGCTGCTTTGGGACCTTGAGACCTCCTGCCCTTTTTGGGGAGGAGAGAAAATGATGTAGAGAGTAGACAGTGACTGTGAGGGGCAGGAGGGGGAAGGGAATTTTAACAAGGGGATACATGGATAAAAAATATTGCTTTGTTCATAATAAAACAAAAAAGAAAATCATTTAACATAGATTTGGGAAAATATCATTAGATCATTATTCATAATAATAAAAAAGAAAGGATAATCAACACTATGCTTCTCAACTTAAAATGATAGTCTTTCAAAATAAGTAAAATAAAGCTTTCATAAAATCCATTGATAAGTAACATCATCTAAATAAAAATATAATTTTCATTGTTATGTCTTATTGACATAACAATGTTTGTAAGCTATTTAATTTTTAGAGTAAGATTTAGAATATTTAATAATATTTATAAAAAATCAATTTACCATATCAAATTATGCTCAATAATTATTTTTCTACACGAACAAGCAATAAATAATCTAATTCAGAAAGCAAAAGCTGTGCTAATTCACCAATTGCAAATTATTGCACATATTCTATTTGGAATTATAATAAAAACCCAAAGCCAAATAGTGGAAAAGCTTCAATAAAACCAACTTTTCCCAGCTAGTTCTTAAGACCTCTCTCCTCAAATTCTCCAACTCCAAAGTCTCTGTCCTTAGCAAAAAAGTGAAGTGGCAGGGGAAGCTGAACTTTTCCGTTCTGTCCCTTAGCTCTTGTTCAATTTTCCTAGAGCTAGGTGTGTACCACAAATTCCAGGTTCTTTTAGACCTTGAACTCACAGTGTAATGGGATTAAAGGCATAGGTTACCATTCCCTGATTTTCATGGCTTTGCTCTGTGAGTGGCTCTGTCCTCTGATATTTTAGGATAGAAATAGCTGACATTCATAGAATGATTTGAGACAAGGCACAAAATAGGCAATGGAGCTAAAGAACACCAGAGCCCAATATTATCTGGAAATATTATATTTCTTCTTCCTTTATTATTTTGTGTATTATGATTTTTGAAATTTTTATTAGGTTCAGAGTTGGGGAGGATCTAGGTTGAAATAGTATTAAATAATACCATGATAAAATACGGTGTAAAAAATTCTTTTAAATTAAGGTAAATTAAGTTTGCTAAGGTAAAACTAGAACATTTCTAATTGCAATGACATCTAAAAGCTAGACCCTTCCCTGTCCATGTGGTGAACACTAAAAGCCTTTAGTTTTTTTTCTCCTTTGAGTCAGGTTGTGCCATATCTGTGCTATATCTGTTCATTTAGGTTTTCTATCAAGTTCCTCCTCTGATAAAGTTACTTCTCTTGGTAAAAAGAAAAACTAAGAATGCAAAGATCTGTACCTTGAACACGTTGGAAATTGTACTTACCAAGCACTCTGTCACTAAGCTATACTTTGAGCTATTGTGATATTTGGACTGCCAATAAAATTTCCTTTGAAAGCTGTTAAAAAAAATGTTAACAAACAGAAAGCAAAAAAAAAAAAAACAAAAAACTTGATAAGGCAAAGCTGGCAGCCAATGATTAAACAAACATTGAAATATTAGTATAGTTCTTTAAGTTTGTAATCTTATGTTTTTATGATTATGTATCTTAATCACATTTATTAAATGGACACAATACATTAGAGAAGCAAAATAGTAATACAATATAATGTTTTGAAACTATATGAATTATATGTTTAAATTAAGTTAAATATATCCATTTACTCTAACATTTATATGTTTTAAATAATTTTAGACATTTTATTAATTGAAGTATCATAATTTGCACTACAAATTCTCATTTTATATCCTCCATAATTAACAGGTGATATTAATTATAATACATTATTCATAGTACCTCTGCATTAGCATTTATAAGAAATTATAGATTCTAATTTTCAAATCTTGCAAAATCAGTAATTTTATGTGATATATTTGTTTTAGTAGGTTAAAAATCTTTTACAGATTTGCAAACCCAATATTTTTTATATTATTTATTTCAGAATCATGCACGAACTATTACTCACAACACCACACTCTAAGTCTTATGGCATGTCTTTACACATTGTCAGTGGGCAATAATTATCTGCTCAGTTTTGCAAGAGTCAAAATTATATTCTGAAATGTACTTATTTTATGATTTTTCTACGTGGAAGTGCACCATTTCATATCTACTACATTCTACATTAACCTAAGACTTTTCTCAATTTGAATCCACATTTGCTGAAGTAGTTTTATGAAAAAAATCAGCTAATATTGCTTTTCTTTTTATATTCCTCCCTGTACTTTGCATGTCATGTTACTGTGTTTGTTTTGCCTTTTCTCTCATACTCACTTTTTGCTGAAGAATTTTCTTACAGCAAATTTTACAGTAAGTGCCTTTAGTTCTTTAAATACAACTTCTTTCCCACATCTGGAATTAGTCACTACACTCTGTCCTGACAATTTCACTTACACTATAGTTTTATCTCTTTCCTTTTTCATAGAATTCTTCTTCTAGAGTGTGTGTTTCAAGAGAGAACAGTTGTCTTCTCTTTTACTATTTTTATTCAAAACCTTTTTGTATTGTTGTTATTTAACATACCCACTACTATTATTCTTTCATCCCTTCCTTCCAGTCACCCCCCTGTTATATCTTCATCCCATCTCTCCATCTATTCCAATTCCCCAGAGAGGGTAAAGACTTTCAGGGTGAGTTAATGCAGTCTTATATAACCAGTTATGGTAGAACTTCTCCTCCTACTATCAAAACTTAGTATGGCATTTCTCTGTAGGGAATAAACTGTAAAAATTTGCCTCATGCACTAGGAATAAGTTCTGGCCCCATTGCCAAAGTTTCCATAAATTGCCCATGCCATTCAGTTATCTTCACATTCAGAGGGCCTAGTTCAGTCCCATGGAGGTTTCCCAGTGCACAATTCAAAATCAGTGGCTCCCCAAAGCTCAGGTCAGCTGACTCTGTGGATTTTCTTATTATGATTCTGACCACTTTGCTCATATAGTCTCTTCTCCCTCTTTTGCCTGTACTGGAAGCTAGCTAAGTACTTAGTTGTGGATCTCTGTATCTGCTTTCATCACTTCCTAGATGAAGCTTCTATAGTGACAATTAGGGTGGTCATGAATTTGACTACAGGGAAAGATCAGCTTAGGTACCCTTTCCACCAGTGTTTAGAGTCTTAGCTGGAGTCATTTTCATTGGGTTCTTGGGTATTTCGATTGTACCAGATTTCTTTCTAGCCCAACAATGGCTCCCTATATCAAAGTATCTCTCTTGTATTTGTATTTGTGTGTGTGTGTGTGTGTGTGTGTGTGTGTGCGTGCGTGCGTGTGCATGTGCATGTGCATGTGCATGTGCATGTGCATGCACCTGCAAACAATGTTCCCCAACAGAGCATGTTGTAGACATCAACTATCAGTTATTTTAACAATCCCCCAATGCAAGCTCCTTAGGAATTGCAAGGCACAATCATCCACTGGAATTTGGTGGAACATTTGCCTGAAGTGCTTATTTTAATTCTTCTATGGAAGGACTACTGTTTTGTCGCCTGGGTTTGGGCCAGAATTTATTTTTAATAAGCAGATGCTGTTCTTGCCTTGGAAACTAGATTACTGCTGTATTTTTAACTGCTACCAAATTTGGGATAAATACAATTTAACACTTTAAGTAAATGTTTGTAAATTCACATGTTTTCTTTTATAAATATTTGTATTTTTATTTCTGAGAAGTGTCTGTCTTTCTTTTTCTCATATTACAAGAAAATCATGTCTGGAATACATTAAGTGTATAAAAATTTTGTCATTATTATTCTTTGTTCTCCATTCCTTTTTTATTTATTCATTTATCTTGGTGACATAGAGAATCTTCTAAAAAGATAACTTTTAAGTATCATTATGAATGTTTTATTTTATTTCCAATAATTTGAAAATAAAGTTCATGCTAACTGACCATAGACTTAGCTAATGGGATTGAAAGTGAAAATATGAAAACTACCTTTATTAAATAGTTAGTTCTCAGAATTTAATTTCTGCCATAAAAATTGCTTGTTATTTGCTAATTAAGTTACATATTTGTTTAGGTTAAATTGTGTAATTTCTCTCTTTAATGTACTTATATTATTTTATCTAATATTCCTCGAGAACATATAGACAGAGCATACTATTTTAAGAAATTTACAGTGTACATGAATTTAAAAAATATGGTAACTATTGACATTCTGGTAATTACGGTTCAGAGAAGTTGTAGCTGGACATGATCTGTTAATTCCTTCCATGCACTGGCAGAATACAGAATTTTTAAACAATGAAATTTAGCCCATTTGAAAGTTACATTAAATTTAAATTGATCTGAAAATATAGGAGGCTTCTACCCTAGGTGTGTAGTTTCTATACCAGTAAGGGGCCTTTCTGAAACCTGAGTGGAAACACTGGTTACATTGATTATATAATTCACATTATTTTGGGTATAGCTGGAATTTCTTTGACCAATCATTTAACAGGATGTGTTTTATGGCTGGTACTGGGTTTTTGTTTGTCTATAGTTCTTCAAGGGACTGTTATCAGCCCAAATAAATGAACTTTTCAAAAATGTGGTGTGGGGTGTGTGTGTGTGTGTGTGTGTGTGTGTATGTATGTATGTTGGGAATAATTTTAGGTAAATAGAAAAAAAATTTTTGATGCTTCATCAAAAAATGTCAGTGTCATATATCTCTGCTCCCTCCTTCTGTATTGAATTTCATTACCTTCCAATATATTGTATATTGAAATTTCCTAAGTGAATGAAAACTATATGACTCATCACTTTTTTGTCAATATCATATGAGCTAGAGTCAAGTAAGAAAAGTAAAGCTCAACTGAGAAAATAAAAACACTTGATTGACAAATCATGCTTGATAATTAATGTAGAAAGACGCAAATGACAAGGTGTGGTACTATCCCTGGGCATGTGACCCTTGAAAGTACAGAAAATTAAACTAATCAAGTCACTGGGAACAGGCAAGTAAGCAGTATCTCTCCTTAATGCTACTTCAGTTCCTTCCTCCAAACTTCTGCCTTGGTTCCCCAAACAAATCTTTTTTACCCCTAATTGGTTTTGGTCAGGGTTTATCACCACAACAGAAAAACAAAGTAAGGTACATATGGAAATAACTTTGCTAAAGACAAGAGAGTTTTACTTGCTTTACACATTAAGGATTTGTAAATATAAAGAACTTTCAATTTGTGTGAACATGCTGTGTCTATGATATTTTATACTTGCAAAAAACATTGAATTAATTCAACTGGCATTTTAGAATATAAAAGGATTGACTCAGAAACAATAAATTATGAGACCAGAATACTAGATGCGAATTCAGGCAGCTGTATCTCAACATAATTACTTGTATTAAAAAGAGAAAATGACTGGGAGAGGCAGGAAAGGGAAGAGAGTTTGAACAAGAGGATACATGAATAAAAAAATGAAACTTTATTCATAATAAAAAAAAAGAAGAAAGAAAAAATACAGGAGGGACCAAGGGCTCAGTGGCAGGGCACATGTTTAACATGCATGAAGCCCTGGGCTCCATCTCTGGGACTACATTAAATAAAAAATAAGTAAATAAATAAATAAATAGATAGATAGATAGGTAGATAAGTAAGTAAGTAAAGAAATAAATAAACAAAAGAGCTTTTTGGATGGTTAGTTGTGAAATGTGGGTCAATGTAAGAGAAATATAAAGTGATAATATAAGAGCTGTAGGCAGAAAAAGTAATTAGAAAAAAAAATCTGCAAAGGCTCCTCAACATGCACTGCAATGTTGTGGTGGCTCTTTTTTTTTTTGCCATTTAGAATTTTATTTCAGAAAAAGAGTTTGGAAATAAGTAGAAGTGTGGGAGAAGGGGATAAAAGAAAGATGAGAGAAGAGCAGAGGAAAAAAAGGAGTGCACTGTGATATTGTGGTGGTTTACTTTATCTTATTTTATTTTATTTTTGCCATTTAGAATTTTAATTAGGATAAGGGGTTTGGGTATAAGGAGAAGTATGGGAGAAGGGGAAAGAAGAGAGAAGAGAGAAGTAATAGAAGAGCAGAGAATAGAAAGGGTGCACTGTGACACTGTGGTGGCTTATTTTATGTCACCTTGACATAAGTTAGAGACAAATATGCCCATTATAAGCAGCATCCCTCCATGGCCTCTGTATCAGCTCCTGCCTACAGGTTCCTGCCCAGTTTGAGTTCCTTTCCTGACTTCCTCCAATGATGAACAGTGATGTGGAAGCCAAATTAACCATTTCCTTCACAGTTAAAAAAATAAAAAATAAAAAAGTTTTTAATGTGTGATCTGCTTGGAATGATATTTCCTCAAATTTTAAAAAGTGTTTTTAAATTTTATTATTTTATAATATTTATGCATAATTAAACATCTGATATGCTTTTGTTTTCTGTGAACTAATAAGTACCTTGGCATATTTACTTAATATAGCTCGCTGAATGTTTTAATTGGGCTACCTTGAGCAGTCACTTAAAAGAAAGTACCTCGTACATTCAAAGTAGGTACAATCAAATCACTCTCTTCTATCTTAAAATAAGTAATATATAAATTTATGTTTATTATTGCTATATTGTGCCACAGAGTATCAGAATTTATATGTTATTAAATGGTAACATTGTAACTATTGGTTAACATAACCTCTCATTTCTGAATGCTAATAAAAATAGAGGTAAGTCTGATGGACTTGAACATGAAACACTTTATAAAACAGTGAGAGTATTTTTTCTGTTATTGTGGGGAAATTGAGGCTAGACAGAACATTTTAAACCAAAGCATTGGTATTTTCAGGTTATTAATGTTAATTTGAACTGTCTCTGCAGCATATTGCTCTGAGTTATTGCCGTTTACTTCAGTTGAAACAGAAAAAATATTAGTGAAATATGGATTGAATTTAATATGGCAGTATATGTAGATAACCTGCCCTCAGTGATCCAGTTTATTAGAAAGAAAGAAAAAGGAGACAAGATATTTAAAAGTATGTAGTGGGAACCTCATTTTACAAACTTCCTACAGAGTAGTTAAAAATGAGGATAAATTTAGTCAAGACAGTGTGAGATAGTAGGAAATGCACATTTGCCAACTGAGCTTGGAATAAATACAGTATAAGATTTAGCTCTAGCTCATACTTCTTAGTTCCAGAATTCACATATGCTCTCTGGCAGTTCATGAGGAAATTGGCTAAGCCTCACTACAGATCTTTTCTGAAGGTTTCAAAGTCACTCGGTGGTCACATCATAAAGGAAGGAAAAAACAGATGGAGAAAAACATGAATTGTTTCCAAGACACAGAAAATCCAAAGTGTAAGGTAGAATGTGTCAGAAACACATTGTGCATGAGTAAGTTGAGAGTAAGACTGGATTTAACCAGCCATATATCTACAAATGACCAGCAGTACCAGGCAGAATTGTGTCCTAACAGTAGAGACTTGGAATATGATTTGAATAAAATATCACAATCTACCTGAGCCTAGCCAAGGCCAGAGAACTTATCTACTGTGGTTCAAGTACCAAATGATTTTTGTTTTGAGTTCATATGGCATTGATTCTCCATGCTTCATTCATTATGTCAGTGGCCATGGCAACAGGGAAACTGTTAGAAGCCAGAGTTATTAAAATATGAAGCCTGAAGCAAGGAGCTGATGCAAAGGCCAGTGAGGATGCTTGTGGTAGAGAAATGACTGACAGACTATGATAGATTTCCTGCATCACTAAAAAGTATGCCAGAGATTTTGGACCTACAGGCTAAAGATGATGCCACAACATTACAAAGAAACTTTCAGTGACTGTCCAGGCAGAAAGGTGTCATCTCTGTTGTTTTCTAGACTTTGAAAGTTGCTTGCACTTCCTGTTTATTTGGGTAATATTATATCCTTCTGTGGTTTTTGATATAGTTAAAGATTTAAAAACTATAGATATAGTTTTTCTTAAACATTTTAAAAGGTATATTAGATATAAAATTTTAGACTCACAAAGACAAAGTAGATAATAAAATATTATCTTTAACTTTGTAAATACAAATAGACTAGATATTGTGACTTTAATTCTTGCTTGAGAGCTGTTCTGCTGAAATTTTGGTATATAAAAATTAAAACTTTCCTTTTTGGTTAGACAAAAAAGAGGAAGTGTGGTGAAAATGTTCTCTGTATGATAAAAATAAAGGAGCTGTTTTGGTCTATGTGGAGCACCATAGAAGACAGACAGGTAGAAAGAGGGCAGGGTTAGCCAGTCTCCATCTGACCGCCCTTCCCCCCCCCCCAAAAAATATAAAGAATCCAGGAAAGCCACGCGCTGAGCCACGTGACAGATAAAATACTAAAAATGAGTTAAATTAAGATAAAAGAGCTAGCTAATAATGTGCTTGAGACATAGGCCAAACAGTATAAAATTAATACAAGCATCTAATTCATTTCTTTAGAGAAAAAAGCTGCCTCGAACAAGGTCCAAACCTCGGGCCCTAAAAGTTCTAGAACAGATGAGGCTTACTAATTTTACCCAATATGCCTAGTTCAACCTGTTTTATTACAGAACTTAGGACAATGATCTAGGGCATTCCCCATCAATCATTAATTTATAAAATGTTCTACAGCAATGTTCACAAGCTTCCTATTGCTACAACCCTTTCATACTATTCCTCATGTTGTGGTGATCTCCTCAACCATTAAAACATTGTTGTTATTTCATAACTGTAGTTTTGCTATTATTATGAATTATAGTGTAAATATCAGTATTTTTGTTTTGTTCTGTTTTGTTTGTTTTTGGATTTTTTATTTATTTTTTATCCATGTATTCCCTTGTTCAAACTCCCTTCTCCCTCCTGCCCCTCCCAGTCACTCTCTCTACTCCTCATCTCCTTATCTCCTCCCCAGGAAGGGCAGCAGGATGTCCCAAGGTCACAAGGTAGCTTAGCTCAGCATCCACTCCAGGCAAATCCACTTTCTTCACCCCAAAATCAAGATTGGGTCAGGTGTTCCTCTGAAGGGAATGGGGGCCAGTCCATGGAGCTTCAGATTCCAAGCTATTCAGTTGTTGTCATTTGCATCTTGGGAATGCTTTGATTTTTTTTTTTTAAGTCCACTAATTAGTGAGTACATCTCCTGATTCTCTTTCTGGGTTTGTGATCCCTCGCTCAGAAGGATATTCTCCAAATCCATTTATTTGCCTGTGAATTTAGGGTATCATTTTTTTTCTTACTGCTAAGTAGTACTCCATTGTGTAGATGTACCACTGTTTGTTAATCCATTCTTCAGTTGAGGGACATCTAGGTTGTTTTTAGGTTCTTGCTATTACAAATAATGCTGCTATGAACATAGTTGAGATTTTGGGGTGCAAATATGCATCTTTAGGGTATATGCCAAACACTGGTATTGCTGGATCCTTGGGGAGATTGATTCCAAGTTTTCTGAACCTAGGGTAGCCCTAACCCTAACCCCCATATGGCATTCCAGAGTGCCTGAACAAGCTTACACTTCCACCAACAATGGATTAGTGTTACCCTCACTCCCTCTCCTCTCCAGCATAGGCTGTAATTTATGTCTTTTATCTTAGCCAATCTGACAAGTGTAAGATGGTATCTAAAAATTGTTTTGATTTACATTTCTCTGATAGCTAAAGTTGCTGAACACTTTTTCAACCTTTCAGCCATTTGTAATTCTTCTGCTAAGAATTCCCCTTTTAATTCCGAGCCCCATTCTTTAATTGTGTTATTTAAGGCTTTGGGCTCTAATTTCATGAGTTATTTATATATTTTATAGATCAGTCCTCTGTCACTGATAGGGTTGGTGAAAATCATTTCCCATTGTGTAGGCTGTTGTTTTCTCTTATTGACTGCTTTCATTGTGTCCCATAATTTTGAGTACATTGTGTAATCATTTTCATTAAAGTTTAGGAATTCTTTGATTTTTTTTTTTAAATTCTTCCTTGATCCAAGAGTGGTTCAGTTGAGTGATGTTTAGTTTCAATAAGTTGGTAGACTTTCTGTGGTTTTTGATGTTGTTGAACTCTAACTTGAAGCCATGGTGGTCTGATATCTTACAAGGGATTATTTCCTATTTTTGGTATCTATTGGTGTTTGCTTTATGGCCAATTATGTGGTGAATTTTAGAGGAAGTTCCTTGTGGTGTCAGAAATATGTTTATTACTTTGTGTTTGTGTGGAAGCTTCTATAAATATCTATTAAGTCCATTTGCATCATAACTTCTGTTAGACTCCTTATTTCTCTGTTGAGTATCTGTCTGCTTGACCTATTCAAGGGTGAAAGTGTGGTATTGAATTCTCTCATGATTAGAGTATGAGAATTGATGTGGGGTTTGAGCTTTAGTAGTGTTTCTTTTTACATATGTATTCACCCTTATATTAGTGGCATAATATTTCTGGATTGAAATCTCATCTTGATCAATTTTTCCTGAGATGAGTAAGTAATGTCCATCCCAGTCTTTCTTAATTTACTGTAGTTTGAAGTCTATTTTGTTAGATATTAAGGTAGCAACACCAGCTTGATTATTGGGGCCATTTGATTGGAAAATTTTTTCCCAAACCTTTACTCTGAGCCTGTGTCTGTCTTTGGGGTTGAGGTGTGTTTCTTATATGCAGTAAAAGGATCCTTTCTGGTTTTGGACCCATCGTGTTAGGTCTGCTTATATTTTTACTTCTTGCCTGTTATGTGAATGTAGTGTGTTCTAGTAGAGTGATTAATAGATTAATCATACTTGTATTCAAGCTCTTATCTTCATGTAAATAGGTCTTACCCTTTAATATTTGAATAGAGTTTGATAATCTTATATTTGTAAATTGTTATGATGTATCAAGCAATAAGTATAAATATTATTTAATCTTTGGTTGATGTGTTAATTTCTGCTGTTTGTTTTACCTGGGTTACTAAGTAACCCAGGCTGTGTTCAGACTGACAAACAGTGTACCTTACATTCCTGTGAGGCAAGATTACATCTCAGCACTACCAGTCTTCTCTTTAATTTGATTCGTTGTGAGAAGTCTCCATTAATCTCCTTAAGAACAGTACTGTGATTACAATTAGTTGAGCTTATACGTATGTTAAACTACTCATACAACATATATTTAAGGAACATACTATTTACTTCACAACATAATCATTCTATCGTTAGTACAGAATAGAAAAAAGTCACTTGATATCAGATATTCTTCACATCTATAAAAAGAAAATAGAACACTATAATGACCAGTGAAGAGTGTAACTAATGCCAAGGTAAAGGCAGAAATTATATTCTGTGAACTTTATTAAAGGATGCTCTAGTGGCAGTCATACTTTTGCAATAACCACGATATCTCCAATTTAGACTTAAGGCCCACTCCTAAAGAAGAAACCTGATACTGGAAACCTAAAAAGCTACTCTGGACTAGTGAAGTCATTGCTTTTGGAGACTTTATTAAACAAGCATAATCACTAGGAACACTCTCGATATTTATTTTGTTTAATCTAATTTATGACTTTATTACATCTTTAAATTTGGTCCTTAAATGTTAGCTTGATGTATGGATGTGATTCATTAGTGCTCATTGATCCATTTATGTCTATTTTATTTAATTAATTTATTTTAATTAATCCTCCTGTTCCACCTCTCCTCACACACCTTTTTTCTACCTTCACTCCATCACCATCTATCCACCCTTCCACTGTATCTGCTCAGAAAGGAGAAGGCCTTCTTGGGTATCAGTAGGTATTGAATATCAGATTCTGTAAGTCAAGCATCTTCTCTTGTATTTAGCCTAGGCAATGCAATTTAGTATGAAAATAGGCTCCCAAGAGCCAGTAAGTGCACCCAAAAGAGTCCCTGCTCCTATTGCCAGGAGTCCCAAAAGTAGACTGTCCTACACAACTGTCACACATATGCAGCAACCCTAGTTTTGCACATTCTTCCTGGTTGTTGGTTCACAGGACCAGCTACTTCTGATTTGTTTTTATACTCATAGGTAAGCAAAACTTTAATATGATTCTAAATGATATATTTTTATACTTGTGAATAAGTGCCTTGCTCAATCATTATCAGAAAAGCTTTCTTCTGCAGTAGATGGGAAAAAATGGAGAGACTCACAGACATAAAATATGTAGAAAGTGAAAATACCTTAAACCATTTAATACTAAATTTGTTCTCTCCATAAAATTATCCCCCAGAACTCTGGTAACTGTGGAAGAGTAGAAAAAAATGTAGGAATCAGAGGGGTTGCAGGTTACCAAGAATGAGGCCTTCTAAATATATCATGAACAACACACATATGAACTCACAGAGACTGTGGTAGTATGCACAGGACCTCATAGATCAACATCAGATGGAGACCCAACATCAAATACCTAACTCAGAATCTATCTCCAGTTGATAACCATTCAAAAATTAAAAATTGGTTTTCTAGGAAAGCTTTTCTAAAGATACTGATAAAACTTAAGGGCTAGGCCCTTGTATATCAGTCCATGACCAACAGAAAACAAACTCACTGGCCTCATTAGAAAATCTTTGCTTTTAATAGTTTGTCATGACTTATTTTTTAATTTTAACATTAAGTGATCCTTGCACATGAATTATATTCTCAGTTATTTTTCAACATGAATGTGTATGTATATATTTAATTTTTACACCTTTCCTTTGACTCTTTCCTTGTTTGTTTTGTCTTAAAGTTTTGTTTTATATATTAATATTTTTTATATTCCTGTTTCTTTTCTAAAGAGAGGCAAAATTGTTGTGGATTCAGATGAACGGACATGTGGGAATGTGGCTGGAGAAGTTGGTTAATTATACCATATTGTGTGGAAAAAGATATACTCTCAGTAAAAGATCAAAAATTTAAATATATACTATTGAAATGCACTTATCATGTATGTATATATGTGCAGATAGGTAGATAGATAAATAGATAGAGATATGAACTAGACGCTACATATGTAGCATTCTGCCATTTTTTTCTCTTTTTGTCTATCATGACACTGAGTAATTCTGAATTTAAATATAAAGGATTAGCTAATTTGGTGGACTCAACTTCTAAAAAATATTTTCAAGCTATGACATGGCATTGCTCTGCATGTTATTAGTAAGTTTAAATGTAAGAGTCAAGAGAAAATTCCAAGTGGTGAGTGGTGGTCGTGTGTTCAGAAACCAGCAAGGCATTTAATTTAAAAAATCATAATCATATTAAGACAAAGCTGAATAGGTTGAGATCCCTATACCAGGTAACCATTACTATAAGACTAACATTCTATACTATAAGCAAAAGTGCACTATCATAACGATTCAAATCATTTAAAAATAAATACAACCTTGAGATGGAAATTTGTGAATAAGAGAAGCATGAAACTCAAGAGTAAATTTCTGATTTAATTTTCATTTTTTTGTCTTCATTTGCTTGCTACAAAGAGAAGATCATTTGATGAGAAAAGAAGAAATTATGTAGCTCTATTTCAATGAGAAATATTTCATGAATATAGAACAAAATGTGGGTGAATTCTTTGCTGGTTTGTGGAAAAGTCACCATAAATAAGAGGGGAAGAGTTAGCTTGGCCAGGGAGAATCTAAGAGCATTGGACCTAGAACACTCGACAAATTACTATGACAGAACAAATCTCTGCAATAAATATTGTAGTTGTTAGAGCCCCATTTGGGTATACAGTGGTAATGAGACAAAAGCAGAGAAACTAGGTGCACTGAATGAGGCCTTGAGTCCGAAAAGATAAATAAATTCAGAAAGCTTCTTAGAATTTTTAAAATTATTTTTCTATTCTTTATATTATTTTAGTGGAATGGGGTTAGAGAGTGTTATTTTATTTGTTGTGGGGTGTATGTAAGAAGATCAGCAAAAAGTTTGAGGGAGTTGGTTTACATGATGGTTACAGAGATTAAATTCAGGCCATCAGATTTAGTGTAATATGCCTTTTCATGCTCAACAATGTTACCATGCCCAAAAGTTTAAGTTCCTTATTGTAAAGATGATAATAATAAAAAACCCACATATGAATGCAAGAGCTTTTTGACATTTTAAAAATAAACTACTAAAGGTATTCTAAAAATGACTTTTGCAAATATGTTAGAATTTAGAAAGTGGTAAATGAAAGTATGAGTGATATTTTTAAAATAATTCACAGGAGAAATTAGAATATCATAAACTGATGTTGAATGTAGAAATTGTGAGTGGTTCTCAGGAACATTAACTATTATATACTTGGACATTAGAAAACAAAGTATTATAAGTGGGTGTCTTACATGAGAACAAATGAACTACAGAGCACATGAGTGTATAGAGGAGTTTGTGGATGGATTTAGTAATCTCCCAGATTTCATACTGTCAAACACAAACATCCAGTAACCAGAAACTTTTGCCATATTTTCACAGCAATGTAGCTATCTTCTAGAAATATTTTTTTCTTTTCATTTAGGTGACCAATAGAGAAAACACATTGTTAGACACCTACAAAAGTCTGACTTACCTTCTTTAAGGTCTTCCATGGGAAATAATTCTCCCTCTGCATCACATTGTTATTTGAACTTTTGTCAACGAAAATTATCTTCTAAACTTACAATCAACAGCATGAAATGATGTCATATGTGAACTGCTTAGATGATAATGCACAATTAATAAGGAGAATTGGAGGGCTTATCAGAGTGCAAACATTCTACCAATTTTTCATTTTTGTTCTAATGTCTATATACCTTATGTATTACATGAAGAAAGACAAAATATTGTTCTCCAAGAATGATTAAGATTTTTCTATGGAAACTCATAAAGTGTACATTAATAGTGATAAAAGATAATTAAATTTGGAAAGTAAAAAGAGAAAATTCATAATTTCTTTAAGATGTTTATGTTGTCCATATGTATTTCATCAGAGAGCTGATCATTCTCTCTGTCTCTGTGTCTCTCTGTCCTTCTGTCTCTCTGACACACACTCACACTTTTTCTTTCTCATCCTTCTTAAGGATATCTTTCTCTTAGAACAATTGTAGAATGAGCCATTTTCTTGGCACTTCACTTCTAAACACATTGAAGTTTCTTCTTTTCCCCCAGAGATGATTGTTAGTCCAAGCATAAACGCTTTTCTTCTTCAAAAGATTCCCATTATTTGTTATTTTTTAAACCAACTAAAGCTCCAGCTCTGCAGTGATGCAGAAAACATTTGTCAGTCATCTGTGGAAATCGCTTATCTGTAGTTTCCTGTCTATAGTTTAAAAATCATGTTTGCAACCCTAATCCAGTGGAACTGCTTTTTCCAGAGACCTGCTGGGCTCACTGCCATTTACAACACAAAACTTTGTGTAAACAGAGAAACATGCATTTTCATTTTGAGATATACTTTTAAAAAGAATTTTTTTAAGAGTGAAAATTGTATTATCCTCTCTTTAAAATTCTCTTGTATAGTAGTACACTTCTCCAATTAATTTTACTTTCCTGTAAGGTTGGGGTTAAGAATTGCTTTAGAGGTTCTCTAGTTAATAGCATGTATATACACGCATGCTGAAATAGTTAGGCATACATTTGAGAGTCTATGTAGGACTAGCCTCTGAGTGAATATTTTATTAATAAATAACCTTTGCTGATGTTACCTGTTAAGACATGTCAATCACATAGAGCTCAAAACTAGAAGAAAATGCTACTTCACAGTTTAACCATCTACATTTCCTCTGTGTAGCCTACAATTTCTTTCTATGCCTACACTGGCAGCCCTACAGCTACTTGCTTAGTAACAAATAATTACACAAAGTCTTATATTAATTACAAGCTGTTTGGTCTGTGGAAGACAGGCATGCTTTCAGGTGGAAAACAGTCCCCTAACAGAAATCAAGTAATATATCACTGTGCTGTTATCCACATGTAACTATAATGAAATTAAAAATGATAATATGTAATTATAAGGATTTTCAAAATAAGAGAAATTTTTAAATGAAGTTTTACTTGTTCCATTCTTACCACCATTGTACACAGTAAATGACAACATTTACATGAAGAATTTGAGAGTATTATTTTGAATTTTAGACAGTTTTCTTTCTTTTTCTTAGGTCACAAAGTTTTAGTCATTTAAAAATAATACTTTTACAGCAATCATAAGTGATCTCAAATAATTGTTAAACTTCTAGAATGAAAAATCAAAGATTTATATAGCAGAACATAAGATATATCTAACATTTTCCCTTATATTTTTTTTTTAGTTAAAAAATGTTGTTTATATTCTATTTTTTTCATGGAAAAGAAAAGGACATTATTTTCTAAAAAATAATATAAAATAGAGTGACAAGAAAAAAAAAAGAAATATTTAACAATGCCATTGTGTAGAATGAATAGTGTTGATATCAAGTGAACAGCAGAAGACTATATTAAATATAATTTTCAGATTCCAAGCTGTTCAGTGGTTGTGTTTTGCAGCTTGGGTTTTCTTTATTTTTTTTTTAAGGCCACCAGTGAGTGAGTACGTTCCCTGCTTATCATTCTGGGTTTGAGAGACCTCACTCAGGAGGATTTTCTTCAATTCCATCCATTTGCCTGCAAATTTTAGGGTGTCATTTATTCTTACTGCTGAGTAGTATTCCATTGTGTAGATGTACCACAGTTTGTTAATCCATTCGTCAGTTGAGGGTAATCTAGGGCATCTAGGTTGTTTATAGATTCTTTTTCTAACATGAACTACTTTAGTTTTAACTCTAGATGCAAAACAGTGTATGTGCTAATCTATATCTGCCTATCTTCATTGACATCATGAAGTTTTTAAAATGGAGGTGACCAATTATTCAAATTTAATTCTAAATATACTGGGTATTAAGACTTCAAATATCACATTCTTCAACATGCTTGGAAACTGAGAATTTCACTCAATTTACAAAATATTCCTTGTATAATTATTCTGTACAGCATAATATGATAGGGATAGATGGTTAATGTTTGATTTTAAATATCTTCTTAAATATACAGAACCATAGAAATAAAGAATCTACTAGCATATTAAAAAGTACTAGACACATTTAGGGTTTTTAAAAAGCTTTTAAGCAAATGGCAAATGAAATAGGAAGCTAAATATGAAATATAATTTAAATTACAAATTACCTTGTATAAATGGAATTAGTAATTGTATAATAATTGTTCAAACTTCCAAAGAACAAACTTTGAAACTAGGTCTTGAGTATGAATAAAACTTGAACCAATTGATAAGAGAGAAAGACAAAAGGAACATTCCTAAATAAAAGCAATGTTCAGATGATGAAAAAGGGTTCATTGAAGGTACAACTGCCAGTGGCTCATCACAGGAAAAAGAAGAGGCACATATACCTAGCAGTGAATTGACAGATAATGCTAAATGTTTTAGCTGAATGTATAAAAAATATACAGTAAAGCTTCCACATTTTCCTGGCAGTGTAAGGGGAATGTGTATTAAGATTTATTATATAACACTTACTAACCAATAGTGTTCACACAATTTGTTTAACAAACAACTGATGAATATCACATGAACCTCATTTGAAATTTTATGTGTTTGTAGCTAAAGGCAGTCATTTCAACTGTAGAAAGGCACCAATTATTTTTACTTCTTGGTAAAATTACTTGTCGATATTTAAGTATTCAGATAATTCCATTAGAGTTTCCCTGAGGACTGGAACATGAAATGCAACATACAGTAATATTTTGAAAACCATTGCCTTTAAAGAAAGCAACTGTACTTTAATATGGTACTTGTGATGTTTAATATTGTCAAATTGATAATAAATCTGAGGAGACAAGCATTTGACAAATTATCTAGATTAGGTCACTTACGATAGTGGGACCCATCTTACCAGATAATGAACCAAGGCATAGGCTGAGGTTCCATCCTAATGAAAACAAATGTAATATGTATAGAAATGTAATGTGTATGAATATTTACTGTTTTCTGCTTCCTAATGTTGTAGAATATTATTTTAAGTTGTGTTACATTTGTTTATGTTCTGTAATATTTTTTAATGATGGAAAGATGTGTTTCATTTTTTTTTATG
Source organism: Sigmodon hispidus (assembly GCA_004025045.1). Lineage (NCBI taxonomy): Eukaryota > Metazoa > Chordata > Mammalia > Rodentia > Cricetidae > Sigmodon > Sigmodon hispidus. The sequence continues at coordinate 35,526 of PVIH01016924.1, forward strand.
TTGCATTTGTTTAACCCTGTAAAAGTGAGTTACTTTGTCTGTCTAAAACACTTAACTTCTCTAATAAAAAGCTAAACATTTAATAACTAGTCAGGAGAAAGAATGGGTAGGACTGGCAAGCACAGAGAATACAAATGAGAAATAAATCTGGGAAGAATATCAATGAGCAAGAAAAAAAAATGGCCAGTTACCAAGGTACACAACCAACTACTAAGTAAAAAATAAGGAAAAGTATATATATAAAAGCTCAGAGGCAAAAGTTAGACAGTATAATTTAAGAAAAGATGGCTAGAAATAAACTGTGATAAGACCAGAAATTTATAAGAAACAATGAAGTCTTTTTCTGAGATTATTTGGGAGGTGGGTGGTTGGCTTCCCAAATATCCAAAAAAGCAAAAGCCAAACACAAAAACAAAAAAGCATTCTGCCCTGTGAACACATTGACAGTAGCATTTTCTTTTTTTTTTTTTTTTCTTTCAGTAGTTTATTCGGGACCTTTACAATTGTTCTCTCTTTGTTCTTCTCCTCCTTCTGCTCCGGGAAACCCAGCCCACTGACTAAATACTCTCAGGGCATCCAATCCCAATAAGCCACTTTGGCACAGCTCATAGGTCCACATACACAACAGCAAACCACGCCCCAGGCTCAAGCCAAATAAGGAGTTGTTTATCAAAAGAGAGCACTCACCCACCAGGAGTGGAGGCTGGAAATCAGCACCATCTTTAGGGTGTAGCAGCAGGCATCTCTCTACAGGGGCTGTTCTCCTTCAAACCACCATGAGCACTTTGCATTAACATTTAACATTAGTCTAACACTTAGCTAATTAGTCATTAGCTAGAGGCTGCTATGGCAGTTCATTCTTATTCATGCTGTCCTGCCTTCCTTACCATAGAATTTGAACCTGAACTCTGAGACAAAATTTATGTTTACACCTTAGATTGCTTTTGTCAGAATATATTTTTTATCACAGAAACCAGAAGAGAAACTAATGCTGTATCAACTGAAAGTGTCTGTTTGATGTCTCATCAATAGTATATTTTTCTTATGGATAATCAGGTTTATTATTTTATTGATCTTTTGATTTTATATATTGAATTGTGGCATTTTACACTAATTCACTTTTGTCCCAGAACATTAGCTTAGTTTAATTGATGATATCAATTGAAATTAAATATATAAAAGTAAAATGGTGACACTGAAATATAAAATAAAAAATATTAAACTATTATTAATGTACATTTGTGATTATAAGAGTAACTTTACATGTACAAATGTAAATATAATTTTGTGGTCAATTAATCACGAAATAAATGTATAAAACTAAAATAGCGAAAGAACATAAGATATTTCAGCAGAAATACATTGTATTTTGTGTAAGATGTGCTTGAAATATTTCTTGAAATTTCCCATAATGAAAATGATAATTACCATACTTGGAAAATAAGTATGCTGGCACTAACAAAATTTGCTTCTCAATACCCAGGTCTCTCCTGAGTACACTTACTGCAGTAGCATGCAATAAACTGAGTCAGTGAATCGATTTTAGAACCTTAGTACAATTCTCCCATAAATAAACTATTTTCAACTGAAAACTTAATAAACACTAACTTGCCAAAATTTTAGAGCATTTTAAAATTCCAAACATTAACATTCAAAAAGATAAAGCAACAAAAATAGTAGTGGATAGTTTAGAGGGAAAGAATATGAGAAAAAGTAAAAGAAAGAGATGAAAGAACAAGGTATAAAGAAGGGAAAAATAAACTTTTGTATTAATCACTAATTTCATTTATTCACATGTGTTTGGCTCACCAGTAATTAATTAACTAAGGTTTAGGTTGTCAGTAGCAAAAACTATCTTTTGATTTTATTTTCTCCCTCATATCCATACATTTCCCTACAGTGTCTCACTTTTTTTTTCCCACCATGATATCTAAAAGTTACACTGTCTTGGTAATTCTTTGCACTGAGTGTATCTGCTATATGCTTCTATTACAAATGACTTTGGGTCTTTGAGCCTGTGTTTGAATATCAAAAGCTTAAAAACGCTTTCTCTACTTATGCTTCCACGTATTATTTTCGTAAAATTCACTCACAGCTTCTAGGTGCCCAAGCAGAGACAAGTTTTACTGCTTCCTGAATTCAGGGGCTTTGTTAGCATTAGAAGGAGATTATACAACCTCTTTCCTGTATCTTTGACTCTTAATAGAAAACAAAGTGGCCAAAGCTTGAGGAAGCAGAAATTTGGCCCCTTCTTCAATTATATGAGTATAAACGTTTTGCTGTTGATCATTTTCGCTAAGGCTTATATTTTTCTTTAAATTCTTTTCACAAATTGGAAGATTAGGTGGTTGGTATCTTGCATTGAGGTCACCACTCCCTTTATCCAAGTTAGCATTATGTTTTTTATTTCTTTCAGTACAGATTTAACTTTAAGTTCACCTTTTCTGATATGTTTCTTTTCATGCTATATATTTTAAATTTTTCTATATTCAGCTTGTTTCTTTTATAATTATTAGAGTTATTACTAATAGCCATAAAGCAGAACCAATAATAGACTTTCTTTAAATGTCCTCTGCCAAAGTAATTCCTACAATAATGTTCAATTCAGCCTCAGAGATATTTTTTTTTTAGGAGGGAGCAAAAATAAGCTACAATTTTTTCCTAAAAATATCTCAAAACTTGTATCTAGATCACTAACTAATATTATTTCTTTCTGAAATCCCCTAAGTTTTGCCCCACTATGAAGCATTAATATAATTATAATTAATTTTTCAATAAGAAATTGAGTGTCAGATATTAAAATAAGAAACTAAAAGATAAGGTCAGTGCCTAACTTTTGCCACAAAGAAAGTAAAATCTGTATCTTTTTTTTAATGCCCATCATCTTTTCTGATTTAGATTGGTGATGACAGGAGCAGAAGTGTTGCATTGTCAAAAAAAAAAAAACAGTTATTAAAATATCTTAAATTTCATGTACTGTAGATCTTTGAAATATTTAAATACTAATTATCTAAACTATATCTCTGTTTGATTTTGAAAACATAACATGACTACAAATATTATCCAAAATATTTTTAATGATAAATTTCAAGGACTAGAAATTTACTTTGCACTGTTAAATGATCTATATATATTCAGCTACTTAAATAAGAGAATTATGAGCACAGTATAGCAATAACAACCTCAAATTTGTATCAATATATAATTCAAAATAATAAAAATATTTAAGATTAGAAGTTGCTTTTGGTTCTATATCATTTCTATATCCCCCTTTTTCTTGCCAGAACAAGAATATAAATCCAAATCTAATCTATATTATTTATCTTTTTCTGATCATAAAAAATAACAACTTATAACTAAATCCATAACCCAAGAAATGAGCTAACATCAACCACTCCACCTCTTGGGAATATGTGCATTTTGTTCTTAAACTACTTCCTGTTGTCTAGTGGTGACAGCAATTTTGGGGGACCCTGAAAAAATGGGATTATTGTTAAGTCCTGGGAGAGCTAGTTGTATAATTTGTTGACCAATATTTGTATAATAGAAAAGTGCAGATCTTATTCCAAACCATGAATAGAGTACTCTGTGAAGATTACTAATATCATGACAAAACATTTAATATATATATTAGTTTTATACACTTTGTGATAGTATTTTATACAGAGGGCTTAGAGAGTAAAAGGAAAACTCATTCTGAAGCATGGTACTCCAGCATTTATAGCTCTTGTGTGCAGTTCTGGAAAGTGCTGGCTGTTAAAAAGCCAGGGGTAAGCAGTTATCTCATGAACTTTGATAAAGCATTAATTTAAATAATCTTTATCAATAAAAATAAAAATCAGATAATGGGGTACAAATATAAAAGATCAGATAATGAGGGAGTCACCTCCTATCTTTACTGTTCCTCTACTCCAAAGGGCCAAGATCCTCTTTAATTCTTCCCTACTTTCCTACTTCTAGGCATCCTTATTGCTTACAGTCCTCCACGCCTTTATGGTTAATTGAGAGTACTTATTGACTAGCTAAGTCCTCTGACTCAAATCTAGCTTTATTTGCCAGAATACATACAAAATCTTATACAGCACCATTCTCCAAATTTCTCAGTACTGCTGTCTTTCATGCTTCTAGTTGAATGGCTCACCTTAGCTTAGCATCTTCACTTTTTTTTCAGTCCAAAGTCCAAAAGTCTTACATAATTCTCCAAGACACATCATGGTAAGGTCTATGGCCACAATATCCTTCTTCCTAGTACCAGCTTCAATTTTAGTCACTGTCTTATTGGTGTGCAGACACAGTATGAACAAATTCATTGTTTATAAAAGAAAATATTTAATAGGGTTTTGTTTATAGGTTCAGTGCTCTAGTCCATTTTTATCTTGATGTGTAACATGACAGCATACATGCCTCTGAGGGAGCAGCGGAAGAAATAGTGAAGAACAACATCATGATTTGCACAGGGAGAAATACAAGAGAGGGAAGGAGAGGGAAAAAAAGGAGAAGGGGAGAACACTGAGGAATTACCACCTCAATGTCCACCCTCAGTGATACCCATCCTCCAATAAAGTCACTCTTCTAATCCTTTCAAATAGTGCTATGCCCTAAGGACTAAGTATTCAAATATATAAGCCTAGAGGGTCCAATCCTATTCAATTACCCTGCATTGTGCAATCTTTGGACATTCGCCTTGCTTTATTTATTATCATAATTGTGCTTCTCAGTGAGATTTGTTTATTATCTGGTTCACCAAAAAGTATGTCCTATGAAAGTGTTATATATAAGCTTTTTAAAACCACACTGCTTCTCCAAAGTGATGCTGGAATATGTAAGTGCTATATGATCAATATTCTGTATATAACTATCAGTCAACTATAAAGGTGATTATGTAAATGTACAAGCTAATATTTTGTACTTACAGTTTATTTTATTCAAACCCATGTATCTGATTAGGTTAGAACTGAGAATATCAAAACATACTTTTAATACATTAAATGTTGAAATGTAGAAATATGTTATATAGTTCTGGGATCGAAAAGATGGTCCCATGAATTATAGCACCATTGTTGTATTTCTTCCCAATCAAAAGAAATGGATGCATGTAGCAACTACTAATGTTGAACTATGTAAACTTTATCACATGGATGCATACTTGAGGTCTTTTTTTTTAATGGTATATATAATTAGTAATTTAATTCTGAACATCTGAGGCTATTTAATTATATTTACTGCTTGATTTTTGACATTTTTGCCCCTATTGTACTACAAATTATTTTATTTATTAAAGGCAAAACTTCACAGTAGTATAAAACACAACAATAGGAGTGTTATCACTAAGTGCTATGCCTTTTCAATTTTCTTTATATATAAAGTAAAAACATAATTTTCTACACTTTTGAATCTGAGCAGTTTTTCTTCTTAGTTCTCATTAATAGAATAAATATTTCAAAGCATGGATTGAAGAAAAAGCTTTGCCTTGGAAGTAATTTATTTTAAAATACACTGAAGTTATTTTCTCAAATTCAAATAAGCATAAAATTATCTGTTCTCTCATTTCTAACGCTAGATGCTTTTTTACAATGTGGATTGCAATTTTTGAGATACATCTTTGCATCATTATGAAATTAAATCCATTAGTGTTCATTATCTGAAACATAGTGCTTTTTGTGAATAATGCAATGATTCCAGTGCCTCTCCACTAATAGTGCTATACATACCCTAGCAGGATGCTTGTGGAATTACAGATTGTTAGGACTTTTAACTACCCAATCAGAAACTTCCCATATGTCTCAATTAAAATGTGGCTGCTTTGCAGAATATATAAATGTGCATAGTACTATGTTATTTGAAGTTCACATTCTTGTTGCTGAACATGTAATTTAAGAAAAACACTCTATAGAACTTTGTATTGGTACATTTTGCTTTTCCCAGGCTTTGATGATTATATAATTCATCGTGCTGAGGTAAAGTTAAACAGGCAGATTTTTTTCATCAGTTGTTCATGAAAACTTTTTAATTCTATGTACTAGACTGATATTCAATCAGAATTATGACTCATTACAGTGCTACTGAATACATTAAATGAGATTCTTATGGTTTGACTGCTTAAAAAAGAAAAGCAAATATGTTACACTGCATGGGGATTTTCATCACTTGATTTTCCCAATCTCAAAATTATCATTCTTCATACTAGTTCTATATATCTCAGTCTGTAATTATATGTCAGCATATAGTTGTGAGTATATATATATATATATATATAAGTAAACATACATATATATGTATGTACATATGTAAATATATGTACATTTAGCTTCATTAAAATATCTAACTAATAAACAGTCCTATTAGCATGTGTAAAGAAAAAGTACAAAAGACTCAGAATCAGTATGTAAAATGAGTATAATAATTACTTTTATATAAAATTTATCCAAAGATCAGTTATGCTTAGCTTGGAATTAAAATATGTCCACTAAGATTAGAAATGAAAGCCTATATTTTAATAAAAGAAACTAAAATGAATTTCACAAACTTGAAGGTTATAATATCTATGTTTAAAAAGGAAAATCTTATGCCTTTATATGTTTGCTTGAGCCAAGAAAATAACTGTGCAGAAACCTTTGCAAGGATGCATTAATAGGGCTGATTATTTTGGAGTACTCAGATTCATGTTGACACATTATACCTTTAATAACCATAGCCTAATACGCATTTTATCTTTAAAGTTTATGCTCTAGGATGCTTACTATTTCAAAAATATCAATTTTTTTCATGTAGACATCTTTTTTTTTGCAGATTTATATACTATTTGACTTTTTATCATTAATATTCAAGGACATTATTGTGAATTTTGATGTCTCACAATACAAAGATTTTATATGAATACAAACACACATGCAGCTCCCATAGCTTTTGGTTCCGCACCCGGGACCAAGTGCTGTCTGCAGAGTCCCAGCACACTCTGGAGCAGGGTCAGATAAACTCTATAGGTCACCAGACCCGCAGCTCCTGCTGAGGGAAGCTGCACGGCTACCCATCGTCACCTCGAACTGAGCAAGCCAACACCTGCAGGGGTCTCTGAAGGACAGACTCAGACCCTGCCCAGAGTTGAGGAGGGGTCACCAGGCCCAAGCACCTATATCCCAGCATGGGAAGGAGAGTTGAGCTCCCATAGCTTCTGGTTCCACTCCCAGGACCAAGTGCTGTCTGCAGTCCCAGCCCACTCTGGAGCAGGGTTAGAAAAACTCTGCAGGTCACCAGACCTGCAGCTCCTGCTGAGGGAAGCTGCACGGCTACCCATCGCCACCTCAAACTGAGCAAGCCAACATCTGCAGGGGTCTCTGAAGGACAGACTCAGACCCCGCCCAGAGGTGAGGAGGGGTCACCAGGCCCAAGCGCCTATATCCTAGCCTGGGAGGGAGAGTTGAGCTCCCATAGCTTTCGCTTCTGCTCCCAGGACCAAGTGCTGTCTGCAGAGTCCCAGCCCACTCTGGAGCAGGGTCAGATAAACTCTGTAGGTCACCAGACCTGCAGCTCCTGCTGAGGGAAGCTGCACAGCTACCCACTGCCACCTCGAACTGAGAAAGCCAACATCTGCAGGGGTCTCTGAAGGACAGACTCAGACACTGACCAAAGGGGTGACAGGAGGCACACAAGCCCGAGTGCCACAACTGACCAGGAGCATTCTAATCATGAACCACTGAAGCCATGGGCAAACGTCAGTGCAAAAATTACATAATAATACAAAGGACAACATGGTAACTCCAGAAGAGAGTGGCGATCTTACAAATACAAGACCTGAACTGAGCAATGAAGAGGAAACAGAAGGAAGCAACACCAAAAATTCCTTTTTGATGATCATCGAAGTTCTCAAAGAAGATATGAAAAAAGCCTTAAAGAAATAGAAGAAAATACAAACAAAAAATTGGAAGAGATGAACAAATCTATGAAAGAAACGTGCCAGGAACTAAAAGCTGAAATAAAAGCTGAAATAGAAGCAATAAAAAAGGCGCAAAATGAGGCAAAGAAGGAAATACAAAAACTTAAGAAAAAAGCTGGAACCACAGATACAAGCATAACAAACACAGTTCAAGAGATGGAAGATAGAATCTCTGAAGTGGAAGACTCAGTAGCTCAAATAGATATATCAGTCAAAGAAAATAGTAAAACTAAAAAAGCCATAACTCAAAATGTTCAGGAAATCTGGGACACCATGAAAAGACCTAATTTGAGAATAATAGGAATAGAAGAAGGAGAAGAATACCAGCTCAAAGGCATAGATAAT
>PVIH01016925.1:0-43799 GCA_004025045.1 Sigmodon hispidus
AGCTTTGCTTTTCTGCTGATAAAAACTACATGTTATGACTGAGCATCCTTGTTCACCTTTGTATCCTAGCACTCAGGAGGCAGGGTCAAGAGGATTACAACTTTGCAGCCCATCAGTTCCTACTTGTGACTCTGTGTGTTTTGGTTCATTTTAAAGAAAAAAATAATAGAATAGCTATGAATCTTTTCACAAGAACAAAATTTAAACTCAGTATCATTTTGTATCTCACATAAATCCATTTTTATGACTGGATACATATGGATTTCTTTTTTACGGTGTCCTCTACTCTTCCTCTTCTCTTTCTCCCTCCCACCCTTATTAGGGGCTACAAAGTCAAGTTATTTTCTGTAGATTTGCCTATATTTTTCACAATTTGAGGTCAAGAATGGGTGTAAGGAGCTAATCATTTATCAGTTAGCAGCAATTGGGCTGTCATTGTATTTATAACCTAGTCAGGCAGCTCAGTCATATGTCCTGTGGTAGCAAGGCACCTGTTCTAATCTAAAGAGTTTTGGAAGTTTTGTTTCATCTACTGATGTACAAGAAACCTGTAACTGCAATTCTCAGCATAAAAATTAAAGAGATTTGAGCCTTTCTGGACTCAGCTAATTTTTTATGTTAGCCTTAGCTCTGATGTGAAACAGTTTTCAGGGAGTGATAATTCCTGAGTTGTGTAGTATTTTTTTGTATTTGTTTTCATGTATCAAATTCTGTTTAAACCAACATTATAGATATCAAATGGACAGCATAGTTTAATGAGGAGTCATCTTCTAGATAGTCCACAGATATAAATGGCCATAAGATTGAGATGTAATCATGAGATAGACACATTAGGGAAAAATTGTAATAGCACATGAGAAATTACAGACAGAAGCAAACAATATTCTAGACTGTGCCCTCGTAATCCTGGCTTGAATGAGGTTCCTCATCAGAGAATTATTCACCTTGTGAGTTCTGAACAAATCTTAATTGGTCTTATAATACCAACCCAGAGCCAGATATTGGGGTAAAGCTGAAAGATCAGAGAAGTAGAGGAACAAGACACTAGAAAAACTTCTCACCACTACAGTATCCACAGGCCAAAAGGAGAAGTCTCTGTCTCTAGAAATCATCAGACTGAATGCCTCTGAGTCCTCAGCTAAAAGGGAAGGTTCAATTCTGTCTCAATATTAGGGAAGGTGTAGTCAGTTTCTATCCTGCCAGCAGCTCCCAAACACCTAGCAGCCACTTCCCAATTAATTGATTCAGAGACTTAATAGTAACTGCTGGGCTCAAGCATATTACTATCTAGCTCTTACACTTAAATTAACCCCTAATTCTTACCTGTGCTTAACCATGTGGCTTATTACTTTTTCTCAGGCCAGCATTCTATCTTGCTTCCTCTATGTCTGGCTGGTGATTTTCCTCTTCCCAGAATTTTCCTAGTCTGGTCACCTTGCCTATACTTCCTGCCTGGCTACTGATCAATCAGACTTTAATCAATTAAAATGACAAATCTTTACAGTGTACAAAGGCATTATCCCACAGTAGGAAGGGAAGCTAAGAGGCAAACTCCTCTCTCTTCCTGTGTTATATCTTTTTTTCTACCCAGCTATAGCACTTATCACAGTATCACTGGGCAAGAACCTACAGTCAGGAGGTGATGCAGAGGCCATGGAGGGTTCTGTTTACTGGATTGCTCATCTTAGCTGCTGAGCTTGCTTTTGTGTAGAACCCAGGACCATCTGCCCAAGGATGACACCACCCCCAAAGGGCTTGGACCTTCCCCATGAATCAGGAAAATGCCCTACAGCTGGAGCCTATGGAGACATTTTCTCAGTTAAGATTCCCACCTTTCAGATAACTCTAGCTTGTGTCAAGTTGACATAAAACTAGGCAGTATATGGTCATTGGCTACAGTGAAGCAGTGACTGTATGTCCCACAGAATGCCTTCAGCTTCAGTCACAGCAATGAAGCAAGTGGATCAATAGAGTGGCAGCTTGCCCTGTGGTACTGGTGATAAGACATATTGTCATGGGTGGTTGGTCATGGTTGTTCTCACACGTTCACTTGAGACTCCAGTCTACACTACTTCCTGCCATAGCTGCATGTTGACTTGGGGAGCACATGAGAGGCAGAGTCTTGATAAAGGGTTTTATCCTATCTGGGGTGAACACATTTTTATTTTTGTCTCCTTATGTGAAGTCATATGACAAGAAAAAATAGAAGGTGTGGATGTCTGGCAAGCTCTGAAGACACAGTTTCATATTTTTGATTGTTTGGAGGAACCATCCACAATCAGGGATCACAAACAGAGGTAATTACAACAGATGGAAACAAGTAAGGGAACCTACAATCAGACATTAAGCAGAGAGTGAGAGACCCTGGAACATTCAGCCCTAAATAGGATGCTTTCATTTAATTCTCCACTTCAGAGCTCAGGGAACTCTGAAGAAGAGAAGGCAGAATGAATATAAGAGCCGGAGGAGACAGAGGACACCAAGAATACAAAGTTTTCTAAGTGAACATGACCAAAGCTAACCTGAACTCACATAAACTGAATCAGCATGCACAATGCCTGCACAGGTCTGCACCAGGGTCTATGCATTTATATTATGGTTTCCAGGTTAGTTTTTCTTATGGTACTCTTGAAAGCAGAAACATATGGACTCCTGTGCCTTCTATTGGGCTAATTTCCTTCTGTTGCTTTGTCTTATCTAACTTGGATGCGATGACTATTGTTTTGTCTTCTTATATTTTATTTTATTACATTTGAAAGTATGAGGGCCTAGTCATAAGGAGGAGGGTTATTAGCTGAACTGTGAGTTTTACCATCTGGGAGAAAAAGATTTTTTTTTTGTCAATGGAATGTCAAGTGGTATGCCCACCATTCCAGGGCTGGTTTAGTGTTCAAGAGTGGTTGACTGACAGATGATGGACTTCATAGATTTTTTTCTTGTGTGTGTTTGTTGTGTTTTGGAGGTTTGGTTGCTTGGTTTTTGGTTGGTGTTTTTGAGAATAAACTTAATTTGTGTGGTTAGGTGAAGAGCCAGCCCTACTCCACTTTGTTTCTGGGAACCATTTTAAGTTTATTGCTAAGTTAAGTGTTTGTTGACTGTAAAACTTGAGTGTCTGTGTTTCAAAGCTGGACTGGGCTGCACTCCATAACCATGAAATGTTCTATAACAAACATTCCAAGATTTTCTTAACGGCTTTGTAAACTCTTAACAGTTGAATCTCTCTTCTGTACCCACACTGGCTTGTAAAGATCCCCCAACCTTAAAGTTTTTGTCCTACAAAAACGGTATGGGAAATTGAATCAAGGCTGGTATTATGAATCCTGCCTTAGAGGAAGTCAGGTGCCTATTTGGCTTTGATGTGTACATAAATAAATTTTGCTTTAATTTGGTTATGATTTGGGTCATGGTCTTTCTCCTGGTTGTCGATGAGATTAACACATGGAGGAGGAGAGAATCTGGAAGAACTTGGAGGAGTGGAAGGATATGATCAAAGTATATTCAAATTTGACATTTTTTTGAGGGTGTTTTGGTTTCAAGACATGGTTTCTCTATATAGCCTTGGCTGTCCTGGAACTCACTCTGTAGACCAGGCTGGCCTTGAACTCATAGAGGTCTGCCCACCTCTGTCAAAGAATTGTTTTAAATAATAAAAGATTAAAATAGCAACAACAGAAATGAATCATAAATCATATGCAGGTATTTTCTTAGATCTGTGGGTTATTCATTTTTGTTAAATTCTAGGAAGTCTTTAATTTCTTTCTTGACCCAGAGGTGGTTTAGTTGTGTGATGTTTAGTTTCCATGAGTTGGTAGGCTTTCTGTGATTCTTGATGTTGAACTCTAACTTTAGACCATGATGGTCAGATATGATACAAGGAGTTATTTCAATTTTTCTTGTATCTATTGATATTTGCTTTTTTACCAATTATGTGGTCAATTTTAGAGAAAGTTCTATGGTGTGCTGAGAAACTGGTGTGCAAAGAAATATGTCTGTTCCTTTGTGTTCGGATGAAAGCTTCTGTAAGAATCTATTAAGTACATTTGCATTATAACCTCTGTTAGACCCCTTATTTCTCTGTTGAGTCTCTGTCTGGTTGACCTGTCCAAGGGTGAAAGTAGGGTATTGAAGCTTTCCACTAGCAGAGTGTGCCATTTGATGTGGGATTTAAGCTTTAGTAGTGTTTCTTTAACATATGTAAGTGCCCCAATATTAGGGACATAAATATTCAGAATTGAGATCTCATCTTGATCAATTTTTCCTGAGATGAATAAGTAATGTCTGTCCTGGTCTCTTTTGATTGATTTTAGTTTGAAGTCTACTTTGTTAGATAGTAAGATGGTAACACCAACTTGTTTCTTGGGGCCATTTGGTTGGAAAAATCTTTTCCCATCCCTTTACTCTGAGCCTGTGTCTGTCTTTGAAGTTGAGTTGTGTTTCTTATATGCAGCAGAAGGATGGCGTCTGTTTTTATTTATTTATTTATTTATTTAATGCTAATTGACCTGGGGTCCAGGCATATAACTTGTTAGCACTTGCACTCAGTGTAACCCATCTTGTTTAGCCATGTGGCTTGGTATCTTTTCTCAGAGTAGCTTTTCAGCTTCTTTACTCTGCATCTGCTGCATCTCCTCATTGTGTTGTGGCAGCTCTCTCTGGTGGCTCTCTCGTATCTGTCAGGCTACTGTGTCTGCCCTGATATGTTCTCAAGTTTATTAGCCTGGTAGCCCCACCCACACTTCCCATTTGCCTTTGGCCAATCAGCTTTTATTAAAATCATGGGTGGGACAAATATTTACATTATCAGCCTAACCCCACTACATTCCCTCTTTTTCTATTTTTAAAGCAAGAAGAACCCCCAATTGAATATCTTTTTTCCCATTACCTATAAAAACTTATAACTAACACTGTAAACAAACACAAACATCCATAATCCATTTTTGGGTAATGTGGGCATAGTCCTCTAGGCTACTTCCTGCTGAATGAGGATGTTGGCAATCCCGTGGGGATCCAAAGAAATTTAGAATTTTGGATAAGTCTTTAGTGGAGTAGTCTCTAATACTGGGTCATTTCAGCCAGTCTCTTTGAAGTTATTTGAATGCAGAACTCAGAGGAAACTGCAACAGAGGTGCTTTGAAATTTTGAATTATCTGGGACATCCATTCCCATAGGAGATTTTTCAGGTGGTCTTCCTTGATCAAATTTTATTTTCTTTAACTGGGAATAAATCCACAACTTCTCATTTTCTGTAGGAATAAAGAGAAAGCCTCTTCTCCAAAGTAGCATATGTTTGCATTTCAATTTTAATGTCAACTCTTTTACAAAATATAAAAGTTGGATTAATCCATCAGCATTTTAAATTAAATGTATTTTAGCAGCTTTAACTACTTCATTTATAGAAAAAAAACCTTAAAGACAAGACAATAACATATAGTATCCAGATACTCTTTGTATTTTCCATTTTTACGTGGCTTATTATTATTACTATTTCTTTTTTAAAAAACTTCTTTATCTTTTTTCCTTTTTTATTTTCTCTCCCAAGCCTACATATATTTTAAACATACCCAAAACCATTTACAGGTTTTTAAAAAAAATCTGTCCTTACTGTAATCTCTTATATCTTATCTTTTCTGTTTCTGATCACTCCTTTGCATGTTAGAGTGGCTACCCCTGTCAGCTCTATTTTTTTCTGTTTCTACACATCTTTAATCTGCCAGGGTTTGGCTGAAGGATTAAAGGCTTCACTAGGGTGGCTGCCTCCCCCTGCTCCCTTTATTACTTTCTGTTTCTGTTCATGCCTTTAATCTTTCATCCAGTTTCCTCTATTTCTTTGTTTCTGTCCATACCCTTAAACTGCCAAGGTGTGGTGCAAGGATTAAAGGCATCACTAGGGTGGCTGCCTAAATCCATCCAGCTCCTAGTCTATCAGAAGTTTAGCTTTTTAGCTGAGGTATGGGTAGTACCCACAATCAACACTCTGGGGAATTTTAGGGTGCATATAACCACCAAGTAAAGCACTGCTATTGCTGCTCATTAACTCCATTTATGTATTTGGCATCAAAGCTTCTTGAAAGAATCACAAGTGTTCTGCCTCTAAGGCTGAATCAGAAAGACTCTTCTTAAAAAGCCCTTCCTCTGCTTGTATCCAGCAAACAGTGCTTATCCAAGAAAATGCTGCTGCTACTAAAAATTAATCTTTGACTCTGTTTCTTTTTGGCCTTAAAAACAGCAACCTTAAATCCATCATATGCAGCTTGTTTCTTATACTGAGTCTTCTCTGAGACTTGGTTACTGGCCTTGGTTTTAGCTGCCTGTCTTGGGCCAGCCTTTTTGAAATTTAAGCTGGAACATGAAAGCTTTTCTGTGCTATGACCCACTTCAGCAATACAATCTGGAAGTCTCTTTGGGCTCCATTTCTGTGCTCTGGAACCCTTTTTAAAAATTTTTTTTCTCAAAATTTATGTGGGTGTATATCACCCATGTTGGGCAGCCTTTTGTTGTAAAAGATTATGGCCCAGACTTCCCAAGCCTGCAACAAAGGTTTTGGTCCCACTCTCAGCCCCACTTAGCATCAAATAATCGCACACTCAATTATATTGTTTTTATGCTGATTGACTTAGCTCTAGCTCCTTCATCTGAACTCAGCCCATCTTCATCAGCCATGTGGCTTGGTAGCCTTTCTCAGAGCAACACTTTAGCTTCTTTCCTCTGCATGTGCTGCATCTCCTTGTTGTACCTGTGGCTGCTCTCTCTGGTGACTCTCTGACATCTGTCTGGTGTCTGTCAGCTTCTGTTTTTGTATCCATCACGTTAAGATGTGTCTTTTTATAGGTGAATCGAGTCCATTGATATTAAGGGATATTAATGACCAATGGTTGTTATTTCCTGTTATTTTTGATGGTAGCATGTGTATTTCCTTCCCTTCTTCAGGATTATTGATTGTTTGTGGTTTCATGGTTGTATCTGGGATCCTTAGGTTGGAGTTTTCCCTCTAGTTTTTTAGGGCCACATTTGTAGATAAATATTGTTTAATTCTGATTTTGTTGTGAAATATCTTGCTTACTCTATCTATGGCGATTGATAGTTTTGCTGGGCATATTAGTCTAGGTTGGCAGCCATGTTCTTTTAGTGTCTGTATAACTTCTGACCACGACCTTCTTGCTTTCATTGTTTACATTGAATAATCTGGTTTTATTCTGATGGGTGTGCCTTTATAGGTAAGTTGGCCCTTTTCTTTTGCAGCTCTTAAAATTTATTGTTTGTTCTGTATGTTTTGTGGCTTGATTATTATGTGGCGAGTAGACTTTTTTTGGTGGGGTCATGTCTATTTGGTGTTCTGTAAGCTTCTTGTATCTTTATAGGCATTTCCTTCTTTTTTTTCTTTTGCTTTTGCATTTCCTTCTTTAAGTTAGGAAAGTTTTCTTCTATGATTTTATTGAATACATTATCTGTGCCTTTGAGCTGATATTCTTCTCCTTCTTCTATTCCTATTATTTTCAGGTTAGGTCTTTTCATGGTGTCCCAGATTCCCTGGACATTTTGAGTTATGACATTTTTGGTTTTTGTAGGGAGCTGCGTACAGCCACACCTTAAGATGGCATTGGCCTTGAGTGCTCTCCCTGGTAAACAACTCCATATTTGGCTAAGGCCAAGGATCTGGCTTGCTTCCGCGTATCTGAGCCTATCGGTGATGCCCACGTGGCTATCTTGGATTGGAAGCCCTGAGGGTATTTTGCTAAGAGCAGGCTCTGCCCCCCCCCACCAGGGTTGTTCTATTTCAATTTTTAGTTCCTGAAATGTTTCTTTCATTTTTTGGTTTCATTTTCTTGGTTTTCTTTCAAAGATTTGTTCATTTCTTCCATTTTTGGTTTGTATTTTCTTCAGGGATTTTTTTTTATATCCTCTTTTAAGGCTTCTATAATCTTCGTAAAGGTGTTTTTGCTGTTGTTTCCTTCTGTTTCCTCTTCATTGCTCTGTTCAGGTCTTGGTGTAACAGAACTACCAGTTTCTTCTGGTGTTGCCTTCTTGTTCTTTTTATTGGCATATGTAGTTTTGCACTGGAATCTGCCTACGGCTTCAGTGGTTCACACTTAGTCAGCTCCTAGTCAGTTGTGGCTAGAGGGCTGGCTTGTGTGTCTTCTGTCTGCTCTGAGCAAGTGGTCTTCACAATCTCTGACCCCACTGGGGACATGGTTCTGTGTTTCGAAGGTGCCTGATTGTCTGTGGTGATGCAGCTTGCCCTGGGAGAAGGTCCCGGCCATGGGAGGTTTGATCTGTTATGGGTCATTGGGTCCCCTCCCAACTAAAGCCTAGGGCCTTTCTGCTAACAAGAGTCTGAGATCAGAATCTTGGATGTGACCCTGGCCCCCAGAGAGAGATTCTCTGTGAGGCAGCCCAGGAGCTGAGGTTCCATCACCTCTGAGTTTGCCCTAAACAGGGTTTGGAGTCTGTCTCTCTGTGATGACACAGCATACCCTGAAACCTCTTCCACTTTCTTACATTTTCTCTTTTTGTGTTAAATTACACAGACTGATTTTGAAATTTTTTTGTTTGTCTGATCATTTATTGTAATTATTTAACATAAGAACTGTGAGACTAAGATAAACAATAGATGTTAACTACAAACAAGTCACAATTATGTAAGAAAAGCAAAGAGCTGGGCAGGGGATTAAGAGACCTGCTCTTTTGGCAGAAGATCCTGATTCCTCAATATTCTCATCATAGGACTTATGACTGCCTGTAGATCCAGCTTCCAGGGACCCAATGTCTCTGTCCTGCGTAAGCACATGTAAAAATGTGACATAAAGTCATATAGACATGTAAGTAAAATTAACATTTATTTTACAAAATTAAGCTACTTAATAAGCTATAGCACAGTGCAATACAGATTACTTACAAGTTTTGTGTATACCAAGCAAAAATACATATTCATAACTGTAAAGTAAATCCATGATGCAACCAAACATTTACAGAGGTCTAGGCATAAACCTACATTTAATGATTCAACAATTTCATGTTCAATGATTATATCAATAAGCAATTTTTAGAATGGGTCTACCATGTTCTTATAATCATGTCAGTTCTTATTATGTGGACCTAATTTAAGAAATTAAGCAGTAAACCCTCCATTTAAGAAAATGTTTAATTGGATCCTTTTGCAGCTCTTTGCTGACAAACAGCTGGATAGTGTTGTGGAGAGCACTGGGCATTAGCAAAGGAAGCTGCAGACAGACCTCAGTCTGCTTCAGTCAAATTATTCATCTTGCAGAAAGGCGGATTCACATTTTTATCAACATAGAAACTATAAATGGTAACTTTACTGTGCATTTGTTTTCTAGTTTATCTCATATCTTCCATCATTTCTGCAGAGAACCTTCATGAATATAACACCAAAGAAATGTTTCAGAACATGTAATTTCTGTGACTAGGGCATTGGGCTTCTATGAACTGAATACAGAGTACATGTAATTCTTTCACATTTCTATAAAGTCTTTTCTATAGATTGATACTTACAGAAACTTTGGAGTATCTCAAAATAGCCTTGTGGTACTACAGATTTAGCAAGCACAGAATTAAGCACAAGCACAGAATTTCTTGGTTAACATAATTAAATCACTATGAATTTTGATAAACCTTACTAAATTCATTGGAAGGCTCCCAGTCATGGTAGTAGTAACAAGAGTTGCACAAATCCTAATTAAGCTACTTTCTCAGTGCTGGAGACAGCTCAGTAGTGAAGAAGCTGGCTGGTCTTCTAGAACTGCCAGGCTCAGTTTCTAGCCCTCATATTTTGTCTCAGAGCCATTTATTTAGTTCCACTAAGTCACAGGGCATTTGATGTTCTCTTCAAGCTCCTGAAGGCTCCAGGCATGCATGTGGTACACAGACATAAATGCATGCAATATATTCATACATAGCAAATGAATACAAATATTGAAAAGTTAAAAAATAATTTTTGTCAAAAGGGTGGCAATACAGAGAATGAGGTTTCTGTATCACTGTCAATTGTTATGGTCTTCCTCACTTTCTCTGCTCAAGGCTGGGAGTCATCAGGAAGATTGTCTGAGAATAAACACAGGCTTAAACTGCTTAGTGAGATTTTGTCTTAACCAAAATATTGCAGAACGGAGAGCTCTTTCACTGTCATTGAACAGATAAATGAGAGACACGTTTTCTCAATTTCTCCCACTGAATAGGCCAACACTCAGCCAGAAGTCCATCCCTGTGAATCAACACAAGGGGGCTAAATGTTGCATAACCAAGGGTCATAAATTCTTGAATATTTATTGTCAAGTTATTGTATCCTAAAGAGAGACATAAAAATAGAGAAAAAGCACAATCAGCCCAATAGAAGAAAACAAAACAGAGCATCAGAAGGAGAACACTCTGAGCAGCTCTCAGCTCAGGGGGAGTTCTGTGGAGAAGCTTGGAATTGTGAAGGTAGAGGACATGCTGGTGGTGCTTGTGGAGAAGAAACACCATGTAGACACTGGCCCCTCCCATGGCACCTTGAAACACAGCATCTCTCAGGACCATGAAAAGTAGAATAATCCATTTGGTTTTCTGACATCCTAGAATAAAATAACAATAGTTGTCTTCACTCTTATGCTGTGATATATTCAAATTTATATTTGTGATCAAATGGATTATGTTCACACTTATTAAAGAATTGAGTATCCAAAAGAAGGAAAAGAATGGAAGGATGTTCCATACAGACTTTGGCCTGAGCCTTCTCCACCAAGATGCTCTGGGGCTGATGATGATGGCCTGGACCACAGTGAGGAGACTGCTGTTGCAGATAGAGATGCCACGGGCCACCCTTTCCAGGTAAATGAGGATCTTACAGCCTATGTCATCTAGGAAGTTTCTCAGTCCAAAAGCTGCTATTGTTTTTGGCAATCTGTTTGCAAGGAGGATTATGATGTTTGTAAAAGCCAAGTGGATGAGAATAAGGTATACATGTTTCTTCTCAGGGTCTCCCAATAAACTGGTTATGTAATTCATGGAAACAGAAATGTTACCCAGAGTGCCAAGCACAGTCATGAAGAGAAAAAAATGTTTCATTAATTAATTTCAAAACCATTTCTTCCTTCCTAAGCAGAAAAACTTGTATCCAGGATGCAAATCCTTTTTCAAGAAACAGTAATTACAGACGTGGATCTGAAAAACACATTTTTGCATTATAGCATTCTCTGGTGTTCAAGAGGCCGTAGTGGACACAGATAATATCACAAATTATGTCCCTGAAGCTCTCCCTTTCCCATGAGGGCCCTGGGATATTGAGTATGGTGTGACAGGTAAGTTTGTAACTACCAGGTACAGCCAGGGAAGGAGTCTAGAGGAACTCTGTGGTGCTTCCTAAAAGAGTGGGTCACACAGGGCTTGATTCCAGTGGGTGACTTCAGGGAACCTAAGGGAGCATGGAGCAGCTCTGGACAAGCTGCTGCTGCTGAGGTGGATAGGAGAAGGAGATTAGTTAAGTGTCCTGTGCTGCCATGAGATAAGTGCAGTCTCTGAGTTATGGGCCTTCCATAGCAGCTACAAACAGCACAGTAGGGGTACTCAGCTGTGTGCAGGCCTTCCTTGGTTCAAGAGACCATGGTGGCATTTGCCTCCATAAGGCCTTGTGAGCAGCAGTTATGTCAGTGTGCTTTGCAGTCTGCTTCTCCTCCTGTTTCATTTCCATCCGGTCTACAGGCAGGCTGCTTTGCTCTACATCAGTCTGAGCTGATTCCAGAACTTTAGTCTCAGGAGGATGTTTTTCTGTATTATGTACAGAAGCTCCATTTTTATTTCTCAGGCATATGTTGTAAAGCTTTGGGCACCCTTATTAGAATAAGAGAAATCTGGATATTTTATGAGTTTATGTGTTCTGAGGACTTAGAATGCCTCTCTTCCCTTTGCTCTCTCCTGTAAAACTCACAGAATTGCTTTAAATGTCAACGTCCCAATGATCTCATCTGTGACCTTCATCAACCTAGCCTTGCTGCCACATATGTGCCCATGTGGCCTCATGGCTTTAGATTGTCACTATTGTCTTTCAACTGATTCCTCTGACAAAGGTGTAATCTCCTGTACAAGTGCATCCTAGAAATCACAATGCCACCCAATACCTGAACAAAGTGAAATATGCTCCAAACGTTGACAACAAACACATCACCATTCATTGACATATTTAGAATAAAATATTAAATGTTTAGTCTGAGATTAGAATCTCTCAAAATTCCTGCTATCAATTCATCTCAAGTCAGGGTGGAGAATATTAACTTTTCTGGCTGTTCAATGCTTGCTTTCCTGGGATCCCTCCTTTTTAAGTCCTCTTATCCAAGCTTTAAATTGTATTTGAGACAAACTCCTGATCTAATAAGTGATTCTTTCTACTGAAGTGACTGTCAGAGGAGGGAGGGGGGCTCATCTCCACATTATCTCGGGGAATGCTATAGAAAATTAATTTAAAAGACAGAATAGACTTGTGTGTATCTAGATGAATGATACTATGATGAGTCTAATACCCAGGAGCCTTTGAGAGGTTATATCCATTCATCACATTTTTCTAAAGCAAGCAAGCAAGTAAATAAACAATCCAAACAAAAAATGATTGTTGATCTTTGATGTTTTGTACTGGGATAAACTTAAGATGAGCTGTTTGGGGTGTATTAGTTCCTTTATAGCTGCATGCTTTATAAATAGAATTTCTAAGCTGTTAATGATAACTGTTAAATTTAGATATCTATACCTCTCTATATCTGTCAGCTTTGCAATTACTATATTTGAAATAAATATGTATAATATTACATAATACAACTGAGAAACTTTAAGGATGGATATTTCAATTAGGAGTTATAATGTTATTTTAAAGCAAAATACATGCCCATATTTGAAAAGTGGAAATGCATCAAAAGTAAAGAAAACAAAGCAAAACCTTTACAAACACTAGTTACACTGTTGAAGTTACAATGCTGGCTAAATGAAAACAAATTTTTTTTTGTCTTCTAGTTTTGAGTTTCCCTATGTAAACCAGGCTAGTCTTGAAAAACAATTAAATTACCTCAGTTTCTCTAGGGCCGATGTTAGAGGAATGTATTGTCTCTAGGGTTTGACACATGTCTGAAAATCCTATCTATCTCATTGGTTCCTTTAAAAAGTTAGCCTTAGGCAAAGACTCACCCAGGGCTCTGTCATGATCTTCCAGCCTGAGGATGAATATCAATGCCTCAGAATTTCTGTATCTCCAGGAGCTAGTCTCGTTTCATCTTTCTGGAGCCAGGAACCAGCATGGTCAGGGCCAGAAGGAAAGTGTAGGTCGTGAGGATCACAGAGCCTCTCAGCTTCTCTCTGACTTAGTCAGGGAGAGGCTTCTGCTTTAATGAAGCTGCATAGCACAGCTGAGGGAATCAAGATCTTACCGCCATGAACTCACCTGGACCTCTGTGGTGCAGACAGGCTCTGCAGCAGCTCTGGGAAGGCGACCCTTGCCAGGTCATATTTGTATTGTCAGGGTTTGTGGGGCTCTTGGCTGATGTCAGGTGTTGCAGACTTCAAGTTTCATGTTGTCTCAATGTCAGGGGGAAGGAAGGCCTCTGCAGAGCCCCAGTCCCTGAAGTACAGTTTCCCCCTCTCTCCACAATTACTATGTCTAGTTTAGTGCAGAAGTAGTTCAAGTTTAATTAGGGTTTAATTACTTTGAGAAACAGGATGTAAGATGAGAAAATGAATAACTAACCATATTTCTGTGTACAAAGCTTCCTACATCTCCTGAATCTTTTTCACCTTTCCAAAGAGACAAGCTGTGACCTGGCAGGGACCATCTACTGACACACAGACCAAGTCACTTGCTTCTCTGTCTTAAATCTATTGTTAGACTGGAGAAGAAAAATGATGCTCAGCAGTGAAGTTTCTGTTTCCCTGAGCAATTCACAAACATTAGAGCAAGTTTAAGGCCCTTGTTCTCCCTGTGTCCACTAGTAGTGAAGGTCTTTGCTGTAACTCATTCTTCCATTCCTGCACATTAAAAATCTCATGGGACTTGAAATCTGAATGTCTCCCCAGCCTTGGCTTTATTCCCAAAGTAACATGTACCTAACAAAAAAACTCACAAAGACACTTTTATAACTTATGTTTGCCAAGTGTTGTCTTTCTATGTCCTTTTATTCTAGTTCCTAGGAGGCCCTTCCTATCCTGGATGCAAAGCGATGTAAATAAATGTGCAAGGCTGAGATTAGAAGTGATGACATTATCATGTTGTTCTTGAAGAGAAAGCACCACTGGGTTTCCTTGAGAGATGAGTTTGAGGTCACTGGTCTCCCTCATCACTGGTCATTGTATCCTGCATAATGATGTCTTCATACCTGTGGGTGCAGCTGACACACAAAAGGATCTTAAAATGCTTCTTTTGTAAATGAAATGACAGCTTTTAAGAAAAGCAGGATTTTCTTTCTTTTCTTAGCCTTTGAAATTTGTTTTTTTTTTTTTTTACTTTAAAAGTTTTTTTTCTGTGTATACTCCAGCTTGCCCTTTCTTCCCTCCTCCCTACCCCTCCCAGTCCTCCCTCAGTCTCCTCCCACACCACCCCTATTCATTGCTGGAAGAAGGTTCTATAATGATACTTTGGGTGGTCATTCATTTGATTATAGGGGAAGTCCTGTTTAGGCAGCCTCTCCACTAGTGGTTGGAGTCCTAGCCAGGGACATTCTGTGAGTTCTTGGAGGTTTCCCTAGCACTCGTCCTCTTTCCAACCCCACAGTGGCTCCCTCTATCAAGATATCCATCTCTTTTTCCTCCCTCTTTGTTGCTCTTCTCACTAGACCATCTCTCCTCATGATTTCTTTCCACCTCCCCTTGGTTAATACCTGTTATGATCCCAATTTACTCAGGAGATCTTCTCTATTTTCTCTTCCCAGGGGGATCCCTGGCTGTCTCTCTTAGTTCTTTCTGATCCCAAGCTGTTCAGGTGTGGTGGTTTGCAGCCTGGATATTTTTTACTTTTTGTCTAAAATCAACTTATAAGTGAGTACATGTCATGTCTATTAGGCCCTGAGTTACCTCACTCAGGAAGATACTCCCAAATCCGTCCATTTGCTTGCAAATTTTAGGATGTCTTTTTTTTCTATGTTCTGGTTATTATAAATAATGCTGCTTGGATATAATTAAATTAATGCCCTATGGAGTAAGAATGTGCATCCTTTGAGTATATGCCCAAGAGTGGTATTGCTGGATCAATGGGGAAGATTGATTTCCAGTTTTTTGAGAAATAGCCATACTGCATTCCAGAGTGGTTGAGCAAGCTTACACTCCTACCAATAATACAGAAGTGTTCCCCTTGCTCCACTTCCTCTCCAGCATAGACTGTCATCTGTGTCTTTTATCTTAGCCACTGTGACAGGTGGCAGGTTCTATCTCAAAGTTGTTTTGATTTGTATTTCTCTGATGGCTAAAGATGTTAAGCACTTTTTCAACTGCCTTTCAGCCATTTGTAATTCTTCTGCTGAGAATTCCCTTTTTAGTTCTGAACTTCATTTTTTGATTAGATTATTCAAGGTTTTGGGCTCTAGTTTTTTGAGTTCTCTATATATTTTAGAGGTCAGTCCTCTGTCACTTGTAGGGTTTGTGAAAATCTTTTCCCTTTCTGTAGGGTGTTGTTTTGTCTTATTGACTGTGTCCTTGGCTTTACAGAAGCTTCTCAGTTTCAGGAGGTCCTATTTATTGATTGTTGCTCTTAGCGTCTGTGCTACTGGTGTTATATTTAGGAAGTGGCCACCTGTGCCAATGTGTTCAAGGGTATTTCTGTTCTATGGTATTTACCACTTTCTTTTCTATCACATTCAGTGTGGCTGGGTAGTTTTTCCATTTATAATCAAACAGTTAAAGGTGAACCATCTACAGATTTCCCAAAGAGTCTCTTATTTTTATAAATTATAAAAAGAAAATAAACTATATTTAATTGGCATGTACTGAATTCCACTCAACAGAACAAGATTTTATACTATTATTTATAATATAGAATATCCCCTAAAATTTTTAAAAAAAATATAAATCACAAAGGCCTAAATACAAAGTAGTTAATATATTTCCCCAAAGAGTCTCTTTTGAAACAAAAATTACAATCTACTATGTGTAGCCAGGAGAGTGCCCTTGAGGAGTTGTGGTGTGTCACTTGACTGAGAGGTCAGTGTTATTATTCCTGACCTCTAAGGGAAGCCTGGATATAGTCTATAGGTGCAGATGCTTTTGACAGTAGATTTGAGGAAGGAGAATACTTTCTGTGATGAATTTTCTTGGGTTAGGAAAATTTATGCAGTTAATTTTTTATTATTTTTTGAAAATCAAATATCAAACTTAATATAAAAAGGCAAAACATTCAGAATAGATGAAAACCCACACAATAATAAAACTTCTCTTTTCCCTAAAATACATGAAACATAAAAAATAAAATCTAAAGCTTCTCAAGCCAGGTTAGGCTCAGCTACAGGTAAAGAAAGCCTAGTAGGTCACAGCTAATGTCCACGAATGCACTATGGCCACTACAAATTTCTGGTAATCAACCCTTCTACAGTCACACCAGAAGTTTTGTTTTGTTTTGTGTGTGTGTGTTTTAAATAACTTAATTCACCCATCATCTTTCAATAAAAAAGGAATGTTTTTGTTTAAAGTCCCCTAATGAGTGAGTACATCCCCTGCTTACCTTTCTGGGTTTGTGATACCTCGCTCCGGAGGATATTCTCCAAATCCATCCATTTGACTGCAAATTTTAGGGTATCATTTTTTTCTTACTGCTGAGTAGTACTCCATTGTGTAGATGTACCACCGTTTGTTAATCCATTCTTCAGTTGAGAGGCATCTAGGCTGTTTCCAGGTTCTTGCTATTATGAATAATGCTGCTATGAACATAGAGTTAGCCTTTGGAGTGTGACTGTGCATCTTTAGGGTATACACCCAGAAGTGGTATTGCTGGGTCCCTAGGGAGATTAATTCCAAGTTTTTTGAGAAACTACCATTCCGCATTCCAGAGTGGTTGAGCAAGCTTACATTCTCACCAACAATGGAGGAGTGTTCCCTTTGCTCCACAACCTCTCCAGCATAGACTGTCATCTGTGTCTTTTATCTTAGCAACTGTGACAGGTGTAAGGTAGTATCTCAAAGTTGTTTTGATTTGCATTATTCTGATGGCTAAAGATGTTGAGCACTTTTTAAAGTGCCTTTCAGCCATTTGTAATTCTTCTGCTGAGAATTCCCTTTTTAGTTCTGAACCCTATTTTTTGATTGTGTTATTCAAGCTTTCAGGCTCTAGTTTCTTGAGTTCTCTATATATTTTAGAGATCAGTCCTCTGTCACTTGTAGGGTTTGTGAAAATCTTTTCCCATTCTGTAGGCTGTGGTTTTGTCCTATTGACAGTGTCCTTGGCTTTTAGAAGCTTCTCAGTTTCAGGAGGTACCACTTATTGCTTGTTGCTCTTAGCGTCTGTGCTACTGGTGTTATATTTAGGAAGTGGCCACCTGTGCCAATTTGTAGAAGGGTATTTCCCACCTTCTTTTGCATCAACTTCAGTGTAACTGGGTTGAGGTCATTGATTCACTTGTATTTGAGTTTTGTGCAGGGTGACAGGCTTGCATCTAATTTCTACACACTACCAACCAGCTGTGCCAACACCATTTGTTAAAGATACTATGTTTTTTCCATTGAATATTTTGTGCCTCTTTGTCAAAATCAGGTGTTCATAGGTTTTGGGGTTAATGTCTGGATTCTCAATCCTATTCC
This sequence comes from Sigmodon hispidus, assembly GCA_004025045.1. NCBI lineage: Eukaryota > Metazoa > Chordata > Mammalia > Rodentia > Cricetidae > Sigmodon > Sigmodon hispidus. The sequence continues at coordinate 17,752 of PVIH01016925.1, forward strand.
ATTGATCCACAAGTCGTTTTCACGCCAGTTCCAGGCTGTTTTTATTACTGTAGCTTTATAGTATAGCTTGAAGTCAGGGATAGTTATGCCTCCTGAGGTTCTTTTGTTGAGCAGAATTGTTTTGGCAATCCTGGCTTTCCTGTTATTTCAAATGAAGTTGAGTATTGTTCTTTCAAGTTCCAAAAAATATTGTGTTGGAATTTTAATGGGTAGTACATTGAATGTGTAGATTGCTTTTGTTAGAATTGCCATTTTTACTATGTTGATCTTCCCTATCCAGGAACATGGCAGAGCTTTCTATTTTCTGATATCCTCTTCAATTTTTTTCTTCAGTGGTTTAAAATTTTTGCCAAACAGATCTGTTACTTCTTTGGTTATAGTTACTCCAAGGTATTTAATGCTATTTTCAGCTATTATAAAGAATGATGTTTCCCTTATTTCTTTTTCACCCCTTTTATCTTTAGTGTATAGAAGGGCTACTGATTTCATTGAGTTAATCTTGTATCCTGCTACTTTGCTGGTAGAATTTTGTGGGACACTTATGTATACAATCATATCATCTGCAAATAGAGGTAGTTTGACTTCTTCTTTTCCAATTTGTATCTCCTTAATCTCCTTTCATTCTCTTATTGCTTTAGCTAAAACTTTGAGAACTATATTGAATAGATAAGGGGAGAGAGGACATCATTCTCTAGTTCCTGATTTTCATGGGATTGCTTCGAGTTTTTTCTCCACTAAGTTTGATGTTGGCTGTCGGCTTCTTCTAAATTGCCTTTATTATATTGAGATATTTTCCCTGTATTCCTGATCCCTCCAGAACTTTTATTATAAAGGAATGTTGGATTTTGTCAAAGGCTTTTTCAGCATCTAAGGATATGATCATGTGGTTTTGTTCCTTTAGTTTGTTTATATGATGGATAATGTTTATGGTTTTTCATATGTTAAACCATCCCTTCATTTCTGGGATGAAGCCTACTTGGTTGTGGTGGATGATATTTTTTTAAATATTGTTGTATATGGTCTGCTAAAATTTCGATGAGAATTTTAGCATCAGTATTCATGAGGGAAATTGGTCTGTAGTTCTCCTTCTTTGTTGTGTCTTTGAGTGACTTGGCTATTAGGGTAATTGTGGCCTCATAAAAGGAATTTAGCAATATTCCTTCAGTTTCTACTGTGTGATATAGTTTGAGGAGTAATGGTAGTAATTCTTCTTTGAATGTCTGGTAGAATTCTGCACTGAAACTATCTGGACCTGGGCTTTTTTTTTTTCTTGAGAGGCTTTTAATGACAGCTTCAATTTCCTTAAGGGTTATAGGTCTATTTAGGTAATTAATCTGGTCTTCATTTAATTTTGGTAAATGATACTTGTCCAAAAAGCTGTCCATTTCTTCTAGGTTTTCCATTTTTGTGTAATATAGATTTTCAAAGTATGATCTGATAATTCTCTGTATTTCCTGGGGGTCTTTTGTTATGTCCCTCTTTACATTTCTGATTTTGTTGATTTGAATACTCTTTTTCTGCTTTTTGATTAGTTTTGATAAGGGCTTATCTATCTGGTTGGCTTTCTCAAAGAACCAACTCTTTGATTCATTGATTCTTTCTGTTGTTCTTTTTGTTTCAATTGTTGATTTCAGCTCTAAGTTTGGTTATTTCCTGTCGTCTACTCTTTCTAGATGAGCTTGCTTCTAATTGTTCTAAGGCTTTCAGCTGTGCTGTTAGTTCTTGTGTGGGATTTCTCTAGGTTTGTCTTTTTTTATTATGAATAAAGAAATCAATTTTTCTATCCCTGTATATTCTTAATCAAGGTCCCTTCACTCTCCCACCAGATCAGGTCATTCTTTCATCTCCACATCTCCCAATCAAGACCCCACCCCCACCCCCACAGGTGATCCCAAGGTCCCAAGGTCCTGATATTGCTTAGTTCAGCCCCCACTCCTGGAAAATTCATTTTAGGTTTTTCATATAGGCACCTAGTGCTATGAATTTTCCTCTTAAAACTTCTTTCATTGTGTTCCACAACTTTGGATACGTTGTGGACTCATTTACATTAAATTCTAGGAAGACTTTGATTTCTTTCTTAATTTCTTCCTTGACCCAGAGGTGGTTCAGCTGAGTGATGTTTTGTCGAAGATCAGGTGTTCATAGGTTTTTGGGTTAATGTCTGGATCCTCAATTCTATTCCATCGATCCACAAGTCTGTTTTTATGCCAGTACCAGGCTGTTTTTATTAATGTAGCTCTATAGTATAACTTGAAGTCAGGGATGGTGATACGTCCTGAGGTTCTTTTGTTGAGCAAAATTGTTTTGGCAACCCTGGCTTTCCAGTTATTCCAAATGATATTGAGTATTGTTCTTTCAAGGTCCAAAACATATTGTGTTGGAATTTTGATAGGCAGTGCATTGAATGTGTAGATTGTTTTTGGTAGAATTGCCATTTTTACTATGTTGATCCTACCTATCCAGGAACATGGGAGAGCTTTCCATTTTCTGATATCCTCTTCAATTTCTTTCATCAGTGATTTAAAATTTTTGTCAAATATGTCTGTTGCTTCTTTGGATATAGTTACTCCAAGGTATTTAATACTATTTGCAGCTATTATGAAGGCTATTTCATGAGGGAACACAAGACAGAGAAAGTGAGAGTTGCAGCTTTAAACTTTCTTTAGCCTCATTATTAGCTAATCATACTCATTCCTTTGTGAGTGAGAATCAACTCTTATGTATTGAAATAATCTTAGTAGATCTAGTATTATGTTCACTAAAAGAAAATGATTAACTTTTTTATTTAATATGCTAAAAGGATAGATATTTATCAATGCTTGATCTCTCTTACAGCCTATGACAACATTTAGTAAGATGTTCATCTCTCTGAATAAGTATGAAGGGGCTGATAACTGCATAACCAATAGTAAGAAACTCTGGAACATATAGTATTTCAGAATAACTCTCTAGGAAGAAAGTAAAAATTAAAGAAATAAAACAATCTGCCCAATAAAAGAAAAGAAAACAGAGCATCAGAAGGAGGACACTCTGAGCAGCTTTCAGCTCAGGGGGAGTTCTGTAGAGAAGCTTGGAGTTCTGAAGGTAGAGGACATGCTGGTGGTGCTTGTGGAGAAGAAATACCATGTAGCCACTGGCCCCTCCCATGGCACCCTGAAACACAGCATCTCTCAAGACCATGAGAATGAGAAAAATCCATTTTGTAATCTGGCTTTCTGGCAGATAATAGCAATAGTTGCCACTTTTTTTATCTTGTGTTATGTTCACACTGTTGATATTTTTAATGTGATATGTTAAGTTTATGCTGATCAAGGAATTGAGTATCCAAAAGAAGAGCAGTGAGGAAAGAATGTGCTGTGGAGTCTTTAGGTTGAGCCTCTGCCATCTGGAGTGTTTGGGACTGATGGTGATGGCCTGGACCACAGTGAGGAGACTGCTGGTGCAGATGGAGAGGCCCCGAGACACTCTTGCTAGGTAAACAACAACTTTACAACTGTTATCATCTAAGAAATTTCCTAAATTTAAGGCTTCTATTGTCTTCGGCATCCCTTTTGAAAGAAGCATTATGATATTTGTGAGTGCCAAGTGAGCAAGAATTAGATGTATAGGTTTCTTCTCAGTGCTTTGGAACATGTGCATGTAACTCACAAAAACTGAGATGTTTCCTATAGTGCCAAACCCGGTGAGACAGAAGAAGACTGTTCCCCTTACAGAGTCCAAAGCCATTCTTATATTTGAGGCAGAAATACTTGATCCAACAAATACCTATTTGAAGAAATCAGTAAATCATGGTAAGTATTGGCAAAAAAAATCATATAAAATACACTTATGTTTCAGGAGAATAAAGTAATTATTGTTCAGATTTATTGACACAGATATTTTTGGAGACTTGTTTAAAAAATTTTCAAGCTATATATTTAAATTATACTATAAAATCTCATCTACCTTTTCAAATATATATATATATATATATATATATATATATATATATAATCACCTTTGTTGTATCTCAGCATAGTTAAAGTAACACCAATGGCCCCAATCTTAAATCCTCCAAGTGTTTTAGCTTTTACTCTATCACATTTCTGTCATCCAGCCCTGCAAATTATTCTCATAATTTGTGGTCTGCTGTGCCACAAACATTTGTGAAGTTATGTTTAACATATTAGATACCTTTCAAATTTAATCACATTTTGATATCTATAGCACCTCTTATTTGCCCAATATCCCATCATATCTTTCAGTGAGGATACTCGCATTTCCTATGTTTCTTCCCTCTTATTGTATTTGATGCTTTGAGTCCAACATTTCCAGATGCATATTGGAAACTAAAACTGATTCTATGGTTGTTTAATCAACCACATAACTAAAAATATTAAAATTATTTCCCAAAGGCTAAGATTTATACTAAAACAGGAAGTGAATGTGGTTAACTCTCCTCCCCAAAGAATTGGGGACTAGTATTAGGAGAAAGGCTTATCTCAAGTTTGAAAAGACCATTAGACTACGACTAAGACCATTAGAAACATATGTATGCCTATTTTCTAACCTTTGTTGCATAATTTCTGTAAAGTTTATAACTACTTTTGGGCAATATATAGACAGACTGAAATAACTCTCCCCAGTGTTAGCCCAAATTCTTTAAACATTTCCATTTGCATATACATATGCATATATAAATTTACTTCCTCTTAATGCCAATAAAAATCATAACCTAGAGTTAAACCATGCAACAGTGGAAGCAGATTTAGCTCTGATTATAGCAGAATTAGCAAAGACAATCAGGAATTAATTTGTTTTATCATTATCCATGTTGACATATTATAACAAACAATAGTTTCCACGGTGGCACTTTCACACATATATAACTTGTGTTTCTCTCATAACTACCATTAGTGCCTTGCATTGTCCTTTTCCCTTCTAGTGCTTGGCATCTTACCCAGGGAATAATGCAAGAGAAAGACAGGGAAGAAAGAAGAAATGCAGGTGTTTTTATTTACGGATGACAACATCTACTTAAACGACCACATAGACTATACTAGAATACTCTTGAAGATATGGTGATTTCAGAAAGACACAGAACCTATAATCAGCCCATAGCATCAACATTTTATAGTACTAAGAAAGAAAACAATAACATTCACAATAATGACATTAAAATAAAACAAATCTCTCCAGTCAAAAAACCAAATGTGTAACAGAACATGATAAGGTATTATCTTTTCTTTTCCTCTGAATCTTTCCTGAAATTCTCTCTCCTATATTTTTTTTGACTCAGCCTTCCTTTTCAGAAGTTATCCTAAATTCTAAAGAATGGGTTATATAAAATGTCTTCTGTCTTCATCTCCAACAAATTGAGTTGCCTACAGGGAACATTAGTGTGTTTACCTAAAGTGAAATTGCAAGAGCCACCATAATAAGTGTTAATTCTGAAATCTGACAGAAAAACCAGTTCCACCACTTTGGCCATATTCAAGCAAACTTTTAAAAAAAAATATTAAATTTTGACCATGATAAAATTTGATCAAGTTCACCAACTGGAAACTTTTTAACTGTGTGGCCTGGAGACATGTGTTGGCACTGTTTATATGGACAAAAGCCTTAGACCACCATGCACATGTTACAGCTCTGGAGGGAATGGTATCCTAGTCATCAGTAGGTGTTACAGCTGTAAAGGGAAAGATATTCTTATCATCAGAAGCCAGGCTATACCGGTATGTGTTACATCTAGGAAGGGAAAGGTATCTTGACCACCAGAACACACACTGTACCTATAGCTCTAAAGGGAAATGTATACTGGTCATTGGAAATCAGGCAATTCCTATAGCTCTGTTCTGGTGGGGGATGGTTTTCTGGCAGGACTGTAGCAGTTTGCTCCACTGGGAGAACTGTTACTCTCTGTTTCCCTCTGCTAAGCCTGTTCCTCCTAAAAAATGTAGCAGTTCTCCTTCTGCACCAAAGAGAGAGTTGTTACTCCTCTTCTCCTCTCCATGCTTGGGAAATGTTTTTCCATAAACCTCATTCAAGAGATTTATTGAGATGGGGAAATCCAGGAGACTGGCTGCCTCTGCCATGGTGGGTAGAAATGGCAGTTCCCAACTGAGCAGTACAGGCCTTATATAGGATGGTTGAGGGGCAGAGTTGTCACATGGTGAGGATTTTCAGGGTGAGAATTGGTTGGGCTTTAGTACCTGAGCTTGGAGAAGCTCAGAGGAGATGGCTGGATTTCCTACTCAGGGATTTGTTGGTTTTCATGCTCAGTTGGTCAGGGGTCTAGTGTGTTCTTTTGGCTCCAGCTTCAAGGCCAAAGTGTGTTTCCTTAACTGGTCCTTTGGAACCAGTTGGCTGTGGTTTCAGGGCCAGTGTGTTGGCTGCAGTCTCAGCATCAGGATGTATTCCTTCAGCTCTGATTTCATACTCAAAGTGTATTTCTTTGGCTGTGATGTCAGGACCAGGGTGCTTCTTCAGCTGGCTCTTTTAACCTTAGGCTCTAGTTTTAGGGTCAGGGTATGTTGTTTTTGGATAGTCCTTTTACACTACACACCATAATTTCCAATGAAGCTTTGTTATTATTTGTCAAGAGCTACAACATCCAGAATCCCAGAATGTTACATTGTCCTTGAACAGGTGTTATTTTTCAACACTACATCTGCTAGAATCCCAGGAAGTTACCTGGTCTTTGGACAGGTAGGGCTTAGAGGTTAACTTCAGATCTAACATTTCCTGTTGAATTGTATCCTGGATTAAATCCCTGACTCTATGAATGGTACCAGTTTATAGTTGGATTTAATAACTATTAGTTTAATGGTACCCAAGGAGTAATTATCATTTAGTTATTGTTTCAATGATATAAGGGCCTGGTAATTAATAGAAAGCAAAAGAACCAAAACACTATGCTGTATAATAACAGTTTGTTCTGCATAAAACAGGTAAAGTATCTTATGATATTATAGAAACATTTTAGCTAATGACTTTACATGTTGATAAACCTGAGTCCATTTTTTTCACATCAATTAGCATTTTAGATAGCCACTTTGTCCCCTATGTCTGAGAGGATTTTGTTTTTGTTTTTTGCCTTAGCAATTTTCAACCTGTTGTGGAGGTTGGGCTAATGTACACACTTCTGTAGGTATTTTCAGCTAAACTGGGGCATTTGTTATCAGGGCCCCCAAAGGCTGAAAATCTAGTAAAACAAACAAAAACAAAAAAGAGAGCAAGGCAGGCATTTATCAGAAGAATCTGATTTGCTGATCTAGGTTAAGAGCATAGAGCTATCAATTGGCTGGACTGGTTCATATCTCTTTTGACAAGTTCAGGGCTTACAGTCTTTTTCAACTACTATTCCCTGGATAATGTCAGTCAGTCAACTGGAAATCTGCTGCAAAATGAGTAGATACTGTTATGCCTACATGTAAGAATTTTTCCAGGGAGGCTGGACACATTGTTATGAGTGGGGATTTTCTTGCTACCTACAGAGAATGAGAACCTGGGTCGATCATCTAGCTCTTCACAGCAGAAGAGGGTAAGAGAGCATTGCCCCAATGGGTGGTGTTTTTTTTTTTTTAAAGGAAAACCTACATAATCAAGATGCAACACACGTTAATGTTCCAGGATTGGGCCAAGGGGTAAGGTGCAGGAGCCTTTGGAGTTTTCTGGCTCACATCCAGCCTTTGAATCCATTGGCTGCTGCAGATGTTTACTCACAGACCTGGGCCCTGTCCCCAGAATGAATCCAGGACCTTATAGATACTAGGAAGCAGAAGTTGTAATTTAGAAAGTTACAGAAATTATTACATTTGGAACTTTTAGACCCATAATTCTATCTATGGGGAAGGAAAAGGCAAAAGATAGATATCTATATCTATATATCTCTATCTTCATCTCTATCTACCTATTTATCTATCTGAGAGAGGGAGAGGAAGGGAGAGAGAGAGAGAGAGAGAGAGAGAGAGAGAGAGAGAGAGAGATCCTTAGGAGTAGAGGGAAACTTGTGTACTCATCTGGAGTCTTTTTGACTTGTGAAAGGTGTATCCAAAACTTATGATTCTTTGAAGCTTATTAGAAGTTTAGTTAGCAAAGGAGATAAATGTAGTAGATATATTAGCATTAACATTGTACTGAAATCCATATTGTAGAAAAAAAAAACAGTTTACAGACACCTACATGTACAACAGAACAGATTTACATCTTGGTATTATAGCAAAGGCTATGGATTTGGGCTAAAATTTATGACCTTTTTATGTTTAGACAACTTGGATATGTATTTTAGCCAAATGAGAAGCACTTTTAAGTCTTTATGTAGAAGACAGCTGAGGGAGATTTAAAATCTTGAGGTTGTGATTGAATAGTAAGTAGTCATTATTGTAATGGTCCATCAGAGCCCTAGTTTTTATGTTAAAACTTTGAGCCCTCAAAATCTCAGTGTAATAATATACCCTTATATTTTATTTTTAAATATATTAACCCATATTTGAGACCCTTTGAACCCTTTTTACAGCCTCAGCCTCTTATATAACTTGAAACATTTTCTTAGAAGATTATAATTTAGACCTTGCATAATCTTTAATTATTTTCCAGAGACCTAAGTAGTTATTAGAGAATGGTTATTGTAAATCATTTTCTTTTACTAAAAGCTGCACCTGAAACCAATTTTTTAATATGAAGCCTGTGAACAAGGCAAATTTGTCTGTACCTTTTCTACAAAAGAAATATTTAACTTTAACTTACTCATGAACTATGAAAGTAGTTGTAGCCCTAGAGGAAGGAGCTGACTGTATGCTGTTTTGTAGCTGACACAGCTGTAGATATCATAGTTGTCAGTGTCAGAAATCTGAGAACCACAAACCAATATGACAGAGTCTAGTCCATAGTTCTTTACCTAGACATATATCCCAGGTTCCTATAGTTTTCACGGTATTTTTTTGCAAAAGTACCGGGACAGAAATCTTGATTGCCAGGCCTTAAAGATGAGAGGCTTTTCTGTGGAGCAAGAAGGGAGGCACTGACCTCACTTTGTCTAGGCCGTGAGCCAATCAACTCTCCAGTGTCCTGCTTGTCTAGAAATGGATCAAGCTTTGGCTGTAGGTAAGGAGTTGGGGCAATATTTCCCACTGGTTAGCATTATTGCAGTCTAGATGGAGACATCCATTGTTTGGTTCATTGTCTTCTTGGAGGCTTCGGGGGTCAATGCTAGGATGTGGAAGTCTACATTTAAATATCAAATATCTTAAAATATTCAGCAAATCTCTGACAGTTTGAGTGTCATTATCTGTTAAGTATAGTTTTAAAGTTTTTAGGGACTAATTATTTTTACCAGTTTATAATAATAAGAGCAACTACTGATTTCAGACTCCTATAGTATCAAGGTAAGATGTCCATAAAGTGATTGGACAGAAACCTCTTTATGGATTAACTGTACCTAATATGGCCAGTTGCAGTGTGCATTCTTGGTTTCTAAGGGCATGGGGTACTGGCAGACTTTGACTGGATCTGCCCCTGGCTTGATCTCCCCATACACAGTAGTGTGATGCACACTGCCAATCCCTTCCCCGGATTGGCCCAGGCTCATGGTAACTCCTGGAACCATTTTTCCGATTGGGCACCAGGCTTGGGGCTACTTAATGCAGCCTGTACTCCTCAGCCAGGTTACTGGTCATCAGTATACTAATGGGCCTCCTATCTGTGTTGAGCAATTTAACTCTTTCAACAGAAAAATGTATCTGTGCTTTCACTCTAGTCAGCAAGTCATGGTTCAACGAGGGATATGTACATTCTGGAATTGACAATAATGAAGGGGTTACCTGGCCTGCTCCCAAGTCCACCATTCTTCATGTAGTCCATAAATAGGGTTTAGCCTCTGTGGATTCTTGAACCCAGGTCTTTCTATCTGCCATGGGACCATTGGCTTTTTTTTTTTTTTTTTTTTTTTAGGGGAATGTGATTTTATTAATCATGTTTTCCAAAACACTGTAGTTGGAAAATTTCACTGAAAGATGCAAAACAAAACTACTAAACACCAGCAAAAGTACATAATGAATACTTTTAATTCCTGCTATATTAAACTTATGTTAATATAATACTTCCATAATGTATTTCATATTATAATAAAAGAACTCAGGTAAGTAATACTAGAGAACTATGGAATCTTGAATTCTGTGGCAGATGGGGTATTCTCATGGAGTTACAAAAGGGGCCCTTAGAAGAGCGACCGAGGAGGCAGGCAATCTGAAAGTAGTACATGTCAGTGGGTTTTTAAAGCGTCATGAAGATAACTATTCAGACTCAGCTCTCACACTTTAATACCCAGAGCACTGACCACAAGACTGGCAAGCTAAGAATGCTAGCCTTTTAGTCAAGACTCTTACTCAGTCTACTATATGCAAAGATAAGGGAATGTCAATGACATGTGCCTTAACATGAAATAATGCACAACAGCCCGAAAGCCTAGAAACATAGCAAGAGTGACTCTCTTAAGTTTTTTTGTTTTGTTTTATTTTGTTTTGTTTTTTTGAGACAGGGTTTCTCTGTGCAATAGCCCTGAATGTTCTGAAACTCTCTTTGTAGACCAGGCTGGCCTCAAACTCACAATCAAGTATTAAAGCCCAATCCACATCACAAAATTCATACTTAGTAAAGAATGATAAACATTTAATGATTGTGGAAAATCCTATAACATTTTACATTTTAGTAAACAGCAGAGAATTCATATTGAAGACAGTGATTTTTCACTAGCAATAGGAAAACAAAGACTACTGAACTCCAGCATGAATATATAATGTATAAACTAACTGCAACTATATTAAGTACCTCTTAGTGTAACATTTCCATACTATGTTACTTATATTGTGTTTAAGATACATAGGGAAACTGTATTAAAGAAACTACAGAGTTTTGACTTCTGTAGACAAATGTAGTAACCTTATAAAAGACAGAAAGGGGAACTGAAAGGTAGAAAGAAAACCACTTAGAGTGAATAAAAAGCCCAAGGCCCCTAGGCAGTATACATTAGGAATGCCACTGATAAGAAATCTATTAAACACAACAGAAATAGTTTTAAGTGGTGACTTCAGTAGAAAATCTTTGCGTGTACTGAATATACAACGCATCTAAACAGAATAAAAATTGAAAATGAGTGCTTAGATGTGCTTTTCTACCCCTCTAAATAAAACTGCACCCATCTCCAAGTCACACTTGTCCCTTACACCCTGCTTAATGCTTGTTAATGTTATCACTTGGCATACTATATATTCTACCTCCACTGAAATTCCCATAATAGGAGGGTGTTTCCAAAGCTATATCCTTAGTGCCTAAGACAAAATATGGCATGTAGTAGGCATACAATAGCTGTTGAAAGAATCAGTTATAGGCTTAATTATTGTACATATGTGGAGTATTCAGTATTTTGAAGTTACTTCATTCTAAATAAGGAATTTATTCAAGATTAAATGAATACAAAATGTGTTCTTTTATAATACCACAGTAAAAAGTACTGCAACTAGGGTCTACAAATTGTTCTCTAATTGTTTGGGGGAAGGAAGTAAATTATACAAAAAGCACCCAGGAATACCCTCATAATTATACTAACCAGTGAGTCCACAAAGGTCATAAAGGCAAAACTTGAAGCTCTTCGCTTCTGAAGACAAAGTCTTATTATCTCAGGTTTAGTATCCAAGTAACACTTTACTCCTCACTGTTGTACCAACCACTAGTATAGAGGGCAATGGCAGTTTAGAATGCAATAGCAGCAATCCTTTTGTGCAAAATTTGGCATTTCAAATCATGCCTCATTAATTCAAAAAACATTACTACCTATCATGCAATGAACAGTATGTGCAAAGGTAAAATTTTAAGATATGGAGTTCATTCAGTAGTAAGGAGAATAATTACAACACTTTGTACTGTGGCAATATGAAACAGGAAGATAGAAAAAAATAAAGGAACATGTAATTTTTACTGGACAGGACTGAAAAGAAAGCCTTTGGACACAGTACTACTAAGATATATCATACAAGTAAAGTATTTATCTGGCCTCAAAGAAGGGCCTAGGAATAACGATGTCTAAAAAGGAATTGAGGTTGTAAAACAAAGAGCATTTGGGAAAGGGACTGGAAGCACTTGATTGATTATGACCCACTGAAGAAGTCTATGCTTCTAAAGATTATTTAATCTTAGGAAGCTAAGGTATATTCATAATAAAACTTGCCAAAATGTGAGGCTACATAAAAAACTTGGTTGTATAAAGATAGGCCAGGAGTTGCAGGAGGGATGGAGGAATCTCCCCTGGCTTTCATTGCTTATTCAGAACTTTATCAAAAAGGAGCCTGGGATGTTAATGTTTGAAAAATGGTGGTCTAGAACACAAATCAGGGTGTGTGTAGAAATGAGGATGGGAAGGCAGGCTCTGTTTCTCTATTTGAAAATAAAACCCACAAAACCGGGGTGGGGTGGGAGAAGCAAAGCAGAGAAGCTTTTCCATAAAAGATGAAAATGTACTGTTTGAAGAAAAAAAATCCAAACATGCCCAAGCGGCAAACCACAACCACCGAACAGCTTGGGATCAGAAACACCCTGGACTGACACTTCAAACCCCAGTCCAACCATAGGAACACCTGACTCACTCTTGAGGGAGGGGGCAAAGAACTGGATTTGGCCAGAAGTGGAGACTGATCCAAGCATTATTGGGTCAGTGGGACCATGGGACTGTCTGCTCCCTGCCCAGGGAGGGGATGGGGAGTTGCAGAGAAGAAAAATGACCAGATGTGTTGGGAGGGGGAAGAGACCTTGAATAAGGATATACAGGGATGGAAAAAAAAATTCAGAGGGAAAGATGAACACAAAGAAAATATATGTGTAGCAATCTTATTTGTATTTACACCCTTGATAAGCCATGCTTATGATTCTTATCCTCTGTATAGTTATTGTTAACTCTTTCACATTTTAAATTCTTTTTACTGTGTTTTTTTTTGATAAATACAAAATAAAGAAGGAAAAAAAAAGAAAATGTACTGTTTGCTCATAATGAACTTAAAATGATTGTGCAGTCAGTATTTGTCAATCAGAAAGAAACTTCAGAGAGCAAGAAGACTGGGGCTTAAGTTCCTAGCATGGAAATCAAGCAGATTAGGCATTTAAAAGCCAAATGATGTGAAAGATATTGCCTAATATGAGCATTTGGAGTGAAAAGGAGAAGAGAGCACAGGACTTTATGAGGACAGGTAGAAAATGAGAAACAAGAGAAACAGGAAATAGCAAAGATCAGTCAACAGAAAACAGGCAAACTATATTTCTCTAAACAGGAACATGAGTAAATGTAAGTTGCCCCCCCCCCAGAACCTAAATGTTCTGGGAAAGAACAAGGGTGAAGATGACTGGTGAAATTCGACCACCATGATGGGAAAGGACAGGCACCTTAGTCACCGCAGTTCAGTGAAGTCACACATGTAATAACATGCTTTGAAGGACTGCATGCCTTCCACAGAACCTAGTCTCCTAAGAATAATGGCTGACGAAAGATTAACACAGTGTTGCAAGCCTGTTAAAGACAACACTACCAGATAAGATAGAAAAGGAAACACTAGGAACAGGAGCTCAGATGATGCCTGTCAAGCACAGGGCAAAGGAAGCATGAAAGAGGCTCACTGCTCAAGAGTTAGAAGACTGAGAAAGAAATCTGGAAAAAAGATGATAGTTATAGAATGAAAATAGAGAAAAATAAAAACGAGGAAAATTTAAAAGTTGAAAAGATGAGAATTATTATCAGTTACTGACATTTAAGATTTTAGAAGAGTTGAGTATGGTTGATGTTCAAGGTGCAATAAAAGCAGTTACTGGAATGTAAAGATGTCACTGGGACAGAAATCTAGTGTATCAGAAGGTATCATCATACAGACCATCCCAAGACAATAGGAGCTGAGGTAGGCAGAAAGATGGTGAGCAAGACAGCAAACTAGGCTCCTTGACCATCAGTATTTCAGTCCTAATAAAGGCAAAACATTTGTAAAGTTCATTATATGCAAAGATGTGCCCTAAGAGTATCTGAACTAATGATAAAAATCATTTACAGATTTTTATTTTCATTATTGGAGAAACCATGCAGTTTTTGTTTTAAACAAAAGAAAATAATTTATAAAATAGCTAAGTCAATAATTTAAGTATTATTAGTAATACATGGCAAAATAAATACACTAATTTCATTTTTTAAAATCTTTTGCTATTTAGCTTATTGGAAATGAAATCTAAGTATTAGTTATAATCTTTTAATTGCCTAGATTTATACTCATAGTATATATTTGAAACAAAGAAGAAACTGATTTTCATCTCTGAAGTATGCATACTTCAAAATAATGAGATTTTGTGTTACATATATTTTACTACAATGAAAATATAATCCAAAATATTAGAAAACAACCATCAATTGACACTGGGTTCTGCCTTATCAGTGGCAAGATTGTATATAGTTCAAGTTCAGTTAGAATAACATGTACCGTTTAGAAATTAGAGAATACTTTTTTCACAGCTTTAAGACCATACAATGAAAGGTGATAGCATTAAAGGGTAGCCTCATTGGGCATCTTTACATAGTGTACTACTCTTACAATCACTGTGGAACTCCTCCTTCTCTGAAGACCTTTCTTTCAGGTTGGGAGAATTTAGATGCACACCTAGCTACAGCGCTGCTCAAAGAAGCTTAGGATCTGCTTGGCGTTTGCTGTGTTCCACTCCTGCTCTTTCAGAGGTCCTTCACACACCGACACATACTTCTTCAGAATTTTTTCTCCTACTTCTCGGAAATCCAAAGGCTCTTTGTGTGTGGTACAGCTTGCTCCAAAAACATCAGTATCAACTTCATGGTTTTCTGACGTTAGATCTGTGCAATGCTTTAATCCCCAGTAGCACATTTCTCCACTGTACATCATAGCCAGTACATGAATATCACTAAATATTCCTATACTCAGTAATTTAGCTGTGTCTAGGTCTTGGAAAGAAACACCTTCATTTAACTGGATAGGGCATCGATAATTTAGCATCTGCAGCAAGTAACTGATCCCATCAACAAGGTACTTCTGAAGCAAGTTAGATTTTCTCAAAAGCCATTCCCTTCTCTTAGTCAGAGAATGACAATACATATATAACAGGGCTCCTCGTCTCCAAGAGAGGCACTCCAGTAGCTCATCCCCAAGCAAATCGCACAGTTTGGGATGCATATTGTTTTCTTTGACTAAAATTTCTGGTTCTGAAAGAAAACTAAGGAGCTCTTTTACTTTCTGAGGAGAAGACTCTTCAGGAAAATCTTCATCTACTAGCTTATTCTCCTCAAAATATGTCATGTCCAATATAGCCTGTGTATATAGTTCCAAAAGACTTGATGGATTTGAACATTCTTTCTCTTCTCCACACAAGAGTTTTAATTTTTCCAGAGCTGCAGAGGCCCGAATTAAAAAGTGATCGTCTTCCCCCGCGGCTTCGCTAAGGTGCTGTATGTGAGCCTGAGCCAGGTCCCCGAGCTCTTCCACCCGCCTCACCACACCGGACACCGCAGCCTCCATGGCCAACTCGGACGCGCCCGCCCGCCCGCCCGCCCGGTCCACGTACACCATTGGCTTTTAATGACACTAAAATTTAAAATGGAATTTTTTTTCAAAATGGAGTTTATGCTGTTCTCTTTACCTTAACTATAGATTAATGACTTATTAGGTACAGTTCAAAGTCTATAACAAAAAGTTAACATAAAATTTGTAACTTGGGGTTAGAGCTGTTCTAGGAAACAGCAGGTTGCTCACCACCATCTTAACTGAGGGCAGGCACATGTGTGGTGACCATTTTGACTAGTACTGAAAAATTCTTCCCCATCATCTTTACTGAGGGCAGTGGCCTTTGTGATATGAGCCAACCAAAGAGATAACAGGTCTCAAAAGATACTTTTAAATTGGGATACAACTTTTATATAATTCATGTCTTGTCTTAAGAACCAGGTTCATTAAAGATAGGATTGAAAACATTGCTTGTTTAATGAGTTATTAAAGCTATACTTCCATGCTTTCATGCGCAAGAACATGTCTTGTTATCTCCAAACTTTGTAACATATAAATAATCCATTTGGTATTGATTTTAGAGACTGTATTATTAACACATTTGGAACATGGTTTTGCCCTATGCAAATTATAGTTATGCTCTGTTTCTTCATTTTTGAAATAAAAATTGTACTTTATTTTGATATTACCAAAATACATAGTTAAGAAATTTTATACTTCTTTTAAAAAAATTAGTTTTACAAAAAAATTTAAAACTTATTTTTTTTTAAAAAAATAGCTTTTAAAAATGTTTACTCAAAGCAAATATGAAAATTAGCTCTATTATTAAACGTTTGTATGGCAAATATAAAATCAAATTTTTCATATGTAATTTTGGATCATTTCCAGCATTCATATGATGTAAATTAACTTGAAATTTGATCAAAATTCATGTTTTCAATACTCTGCACCACTGCTGCCCTGAATCTGAGTTTGTAATTATTTTAGAACGACGAAGTCATCATTGGTCTGATTGCAATCTCTGAAGCTCCATGGCATCTCTACAGTCCCACTTAACTCTTCATATAGTAGGAAAGAAATATATTAATCCTTTGAGGAATATTGAGCAATGAATAAAGAAATATTTGCTGCCATGATAATGGATTTTTTAGAAGGTGGTTGTTATTCAATACAGTTTTAATATTAGAGATAATGCTATTCAGTTCAAACATGTAAAACAAAGATGTTTGCAATCTTTAATACTGATATATTTCACATTTTATGTAAGAGATCAAATGCATAGTTTTACAAGCTATAAATTTGCAAAGAATTCTAAAGACTTACTTAGAAATGTAAACATGCTAGATACCAAAACAAGTTAAATTATTTGAAAGATTATATGTAAAACAGTCATAGAAATATATACAATAGTTTCAAATAAACTATTATTAGGTTTCCATTTTAAAAAATGTTTAAAAGTTATATGATTGGAACATCTTAAATTTTAATGTATTTTATGAAAGAGTCTTTGTTAATATATGATTGTTGTAAATAAAAAATAAGAAATTAAAAATTAAGACAACAGCTAAACACCGGAGACTGAAGTATTCCTATCTTATGATACAGTAATAAATTGACCTAAAAAAAGAACTTGAAAACACTGGTTTAGAGAGTGTCATTCTTACTTAAGGTCTGTTCAGGCTAACGGTGATTGATTTAAAGATTATATATCTAACCTCATTTAGGCTAATATTGTTGAGATATCCTTACTTTGGTAAGCTGAGTCATGCTGGGAATGGTTATGTTCTACAATGGTATATTATGTATGGATCAGGAAAGTTCCTTTTAAAGCTTTAGTAAACAATATCTGTGGGACTCCAAATGCCCTTGAAACTGTGGATGGAAATTCTTCAAATTCCCTTAAACCTGAACTCCTTGCTTTTCCTTTAAAAATCCTCCACTGTGAGGGCTGGGGGCCAATCATATCCACCTGCTGCATCAGAGTCCTGAGATTTGTCCCAAGCCTAGGCTTGTAACCAATAAACCTCTTTGTGTCTGCATCAAATTTGGACTCTTTTGGTCTTGTGGGTGGGGGGTGTAAATTGGGCACAGCAAAGACATATAAGACATAGCACATTCACGTATTCATGTCCAGTCAGACAAAACATCCAGTGGCCACATACATTTATATATCTCATTGAACCTGAGGCAATTTTGTGTGACTTCCAGTTTGTAATAAAACTTACAGGTGCGGCTGCATCAGTGGCAATGGGATGTGAGACCTGAGGCTCCACATTGCTTGAAGTCTCCACATTTCACATTACAAGTCATAATACACAAAGACAGGAAATAAACACCATAAAAAATAAGAGCCAAAAATAGGAAACCTGGGACAATGACGTTTAATGGTTTAGAGTTCATCAGTTTTTCCTGTACAAACCAGACCCTATGTAGCCATCACAGTGAGCTACCCCAGGCTTCCCCAACCCCCATATCACACTGGACCCAGCCCCTAGTATCCTATTGTAAGGAACTGGACTCATTCTGGGGGCAGGGCCCAGGTCTGTGAGTGAACTTCTGTAGCAGCCAATAGATTCAAAGGTTTGATTTGTGCGAGAAAACTCCAATGGCTGCTGCACTTTATCCCTTTGCCCAATCCTGAAACATCAAGGTATGTCGCATTTTGATTACGTAGGTTTTCCTTCAAAAACCCCTGCCCGTTGAGACAATGCTCTCTTACCCTCTTCTGCTGTGCAGAGCTAGGTGATCGACCCAGGTTCTCATTCTCTGTAGGCAGCAATAAAATCCCCACTTATAACAACGTGTCCAGTCTCTCTGATAGAAATTCTTACATGCGAGCATAACACTAAAACTACCATAATGGATAGAAGGCTGTTCTAATTTCCTCATTCCGCAAGTTCTGACTACCTGACATTCCCACATTGGGCCTTTCCAAACTGTTAGGTAGGTCCCCCATTGATCCCCCTTTGGCTTTATTGTGCAGCTTAGGCATTGGGAACTTGCTGACCTGAGCCAATCATAGTCTGGACTCACTCATGATACCTGTGCTAGGGAAAGGCAGGGATAAAACAGCTACAGAGTCAGCTGAAAATGGTACTTCTCCGGATGTCACCTTGTCACATAGCAGCTTCAAAAAGCCACCCTGAACACATAAATCCACATACAGGCAAACTATCTGAACACCTTTTATAAGAAGCAGCAAAAATGACCAACAAATACAGGAACAATGTTCTCTATTTTGGACCACCAAGAACAACTCTTGAAAAAAAAATCACATTGTCAGCAGGCTGCCTCCAGGGATATGCCATGTAGGAACCCTGTGATCCTGTCATGGAGGGTGTTCAGGAGAGAACTAGACTCCCAGTGAGTGGCTTTGGGGCCTTTAAAGGAGTCCGGATCAGGTCTAGATGTGCTGCAGTTTACCATGTGGAATAGATTAAGAAGGTATGGTGTTATAAAACAGGTCATGTTTAAGTTAGGGACCCCATTATTTAAAAATAAATAAAGGACCTGGAGTCCTCTTTTGTTTTCTGCCAGTACAAGTCATGAAAGCAGGACACTAACTATCAGGTAAAGCACACACAGAGATATTTAAAAATAAAATAAATTTTAAAAAAATAATTGTTTGGGACATCCCTGGTATGAATTGCTTAATCACACAAAGGGTCAGAGTGGCTCTTTGCAACTGTCATGTGACAGCAGAAACACAAGTGTTTTCAGGGGGTTTTGTAGCTGTTTTATCCCTGCATTTTCAGGTAATATTTCAGTAAAGAGACTATGAATGTTGCAGGCTGTTTTCAGTTCAGGCCAGAATAGGAATTTATTCTTCTAAGAGCTTCAGTTTCCATAACTAGAAATTCCTATCAATTGATGAGCACATCATGCTACAGAGTAGAAGAGAACAGGATGCCTGTTTTAAACGTTGGGATTAGTGTATATTTTATATTCTTGAAATGCAATTCTACAAGCCACTTGCCATTCTTTTGCATTGAATATTAAATATTAAAATATATTAATAATATAAATAATATTAAAGATTGTTGTGGATCTCTGTCCTGAAGGTCCCTGACAACATGAACCAAGTACACTAGGCTGGTACTCAGATAGAGACCAGGCAACCTAACTATTCTATAAATATCATTTATTGCCTTTCATCTCCCCTGACAAATGTGGTAATGTGTACCTGAGTCATTGCTTTCCAGAGAGCAGAGCACTGCTGTAAATTCTTACCACATAATGAAATACTCGCAGCTTTTATAGCATTCACAGTAATATAAATGAACAAGCCTAAAATAAAAACCAAGTATTCAGTCAGAGATTAGAATGTACTAAATGGTGGACATTCAGTACATTTCAGAATCCTGATGGACTTTTCAAAGCTTTTCTGTATGTCCATATGTATGGGACTGCCTGTTTTTTCCAGCCTTTTATTTCTTTCTACAAACTTTAATGATCATATTTAATAAGGAATGTCTCTTTTCCTGACTCAACCATAATATTACAGACCTTAGAAAGTCCTTTAGAAAAATAGTTTCTTTTTCCATTTTCTTTGTATTTATTGTTCTCTCACACAATACATAATGACTACAACCTCCCCTTCCTCAACTTTCCCCAGACACATTCATCTCCCCTCTCCTCCATATCCACTGCTCCTTTCTTTCTGGTCAGAAAAGAACAAGACTCCTAAGAATATCAACCAAACATGGCATAACAAGATGCAATAAGATTGAGCACAAACCCTCATGTCAAGGCTGGATGAGGCAACCTAGTAGGAGGAACAGGGATCCAAGAGCAGACAAAAGAGTCAGAGATGACCTCATTCTTACCATTAGGACACTCAGAAAATCCAAGGCTAAACCATCATGACATATATACAGAGGACCTAACACAGATCCATCACAGGCTCTGTGATTGGGGCTTCAATCTCTACAAGCTTCTGTGAGGCCAGGTTGGGTGATTCTGTGTGCTGTGCTCTTCTGATGTGTTTGACCATATGACTCCTACAATCATTTCATCCCATATGGATCAGCATATCTAATGGGTGTCCTAGGGGCCAGGCACCTGGGAATTCTCACTTTGGAAGGACCAGCAGACCATGGGAAAGCTTAGGAACTTACAAATTCATGTAGCTTTCAGGCTCTTTCCTCTCTCATTTTATATTCCCTGGGAAGTTTTCAGTTTTACTTTGTCAGTCACAAATGCAACAGCTGTAATATTCTCTGGAAATTCTGTCCTTTCCTGGAGTATTTCTTTACTAAAATTTTTTACTAATAATTTTTTCATCAGGGGTCTAAAGCTTCTCATATCACTTATCTGGAATTGCTAACTTTAACTGCTCATCCTGGGAGCTTTTCTGGTTCTATAAAGACAGGTACACATGAGAAAACAACACTTGGAACATTAATCATTTCTCACAGTTATAGAAAGAAGAGTAAGGAATGCATACACAGAATAGGGAAAAGGCATCAGGAATACACAGAATGCCAACTATTGAGAGTAAGTTTCCTGGGCACCAGGCCTATTGAATCAATAGTGGGATCTGGTATCTTCCAAGAGGAAAAATACAGTGAAATGTATGGGATTGATAGATCCATCTTTATCAAACATAGGGGCTTATATTTGTGGAAGAAGTAAGGCTTTGTGGCCTGGGGAAAGAATGCCTTATCAAAGTCTGCCTTTTATAGAGAGATTGAGACTTGGGACCCTCTTGTGAAAAAGGGAACTGTATAAAACATAACTTTCAGGCAAAAAGAATTGCTTGGATTTGAATATTTTTGTCCTTAAAGCATTGTATCCATGTCTATTACATTTCTAATTTGGTAACTACATTGCTGTAAGAGTAGATTATGTCTGACTTGATATTTAGATAAGCCTGCAAAAATGCTGAACTCTATATCTTTTATAGCTCCATAAGTAATGTTATAAATCCTAAATTGTCCTCAAACTAACAAGCTTCTGGCCTCAGCTTCCTGAGTGCCAGAATTACATTAATGACATTCTTTAAAGGCGAGTGAGCATTAAGTCAGAGAAAATGAACATGCTCCATAGAAATTAGAAAAGATTCTATTTATTTTTAGCTATTAGAAGAGAGGAGAAAACATTAGACAAAGATTTACCCAAAAATTCTCTCATGCATGCAAACCCTAAATACAGGAAACTAAGCACGTCTGCATTCCTGGTGTCATGTCTCCTGGAATTGGCCCCAGTTATTTTAAGTGTCAGAAAAAGAGCAAAGATGACCAGGCTCAGCCTCTTGCCTCTATTTTTTAACTTAATCAAAGGGAGTCAGATGTGTGCCTTTAAGCAAATGTTGCATGGCCTATGTGACCAAAAGAAAATGAAGTCTACTCACCTAGTGATGAGGGGCAGACAGGCTCTGGGTCCTTCTGCTAAGTGAGTTTTCCCAGGTCATATTTGTACCTCAGTGTTTGTAGAGCACTTGTCACCATGAAGAATCCTCAAGACACTAACACATTAGAGTGTCAGAGAACAGGAAACCCTCTGCAGAACCTCAGTCCCTAAAGTATGGCTTTCCTTCTCCCTCCTCAATTACAGCATTTGTTTGTCTCAAAAGTTACCTCTGGATTAATTAGGTTTTCATTACATTATAGAAACATGTGAAGTGAGAAATGAACAACAAATTTTCTATGTCTAGAGTTTCCCTTGTCCTTGACCCCTTCTTTACCTTTCTAAGTCTGCAAATCAGAATAGAGACCTGCTTCTGATGCAGAAAGAAGTCAGTTTTCTTTCTCAAGATCTTTGTTGTATGTGGATTAATAAATGACATCCAACACTTTACACTCTACTTCTGAGCATATTCCAACCACACAACTGAGCAGAACAAGATGTCATTGCTTCATCTGGGCACATTTCAGGTCACCATAATCTGCAATAAGTAATGGTTTTACTTATTCTTTGTTAAATAAGTAGTACCACCAAATCAAATGGACCTCCATTTTCTAATTGAATTCTGTCCTAATATCACTGTATTGTTAAAACACAGACACTGCTGATACTCAATGCAGGATGAACATACTTGGGCTATAAATGAGTAGAAAGTACTTTATTGCCTTCATCCTTGATTTAGAATAAAAAATTGAATCCTCAATGGATTAAGTTATACCATCACATTTTCTAGGGTGAATAAGAATATAAAAATGAAAACTTTAATTTTGTCTGAAGCAAAAGGGGATGATTAATCTCAGTTTCTTCTTTTAAATCATTTTCATTGCTGCTATAACTGGAAATCCACAAAGCCCTGGTCCACAGCTGACTAAGAGGTGAATGGAACCCCCAGACCAAGTGAAGAAGGCAGTATTTGACACCCAGCCCTGGGACACAGCCCCTGGAATCCACACCCGCCCTGCTCTGCCCTAAACCCAAGCCAGCAGGAAAACTTCTGCAAACCCTAACCCCCACCAACACTCAGGCAGTGGGACACTCCAAGCCCAAAACCCTGCCCAACTCAACCCACATCATCACATGTTATTCCCAGATACCTCCAGCAAAACTATAAACCCATAGATCCTTGGCCCACAGCTGACAAAGTGTTGACTAAAAGCTGACTAAGTGACTAAGAGCTGACAAAAAGTGGACCAAGAAGCCAAAATGGACCAAGAATCTAGATTGGACCAAGAGAGGCTTCTTGAGACATAGACACACCCAGAACAGATTGCAAAATATTAGGTATCTTAAACTCATACAAAATTCTTTAGTGAACGTAGGAAGCAATGGGCACATGGAAAAACACATATAACAATATAAAAAACAACATGACACCATCAGAAATATCAGGTGGATCTACAACATTAAGACCTGAGCATGGCAATGCAGAAGAAGCAAAAGGAAACAACCTTAAAAACAACTTTATGAAGATAATAGAAGCCTTAAAAGAAGATATTGAAAAATTCCTTAAAGAAAGAGAAGAAAAGACAAAAAATGGAAGAGATTGACAAATTTATGAAAGAAAATAAAGAAAACCAAAAAAAAAACCAAACATGTGAAGGAAACATTCCAGGATTTAAAAATTGAAGTTGAGGTGATAAAAAAGGTACAAAACAAGGAATGATGGCAATAGAAAGCCCAAAGAAATTACCAAAACTGCAGATGTAAGTATAACCAGCAGAATGCAAGATATGGAAGAGACAATCTCTGGAGTCAAAGATTCAATAGTGGAAATAGATACATCAGTTCTATAAAACACCAAAACCAAACATGTCATAACACAAAATATCTAGGAAATTTGGGACACTGTAACGAAATCAAACCTGAGAACAATCAGAACTGAAAAAAGAGAATAATACCATCTCAAAGGCACAGGAAATATATTCAACAAAATCGTAGAAGAAAACTTTCCCAACCTAAAGAAGGAAATTCTTATAAAAACACAAGAAGCTTAAAGAACATTGACTATACTAGACTCTCAGAAAAAGTCTGCTCGCCACATAATAATCAAGCCACTAAATCTACAGAACAAATAAAAAATACTAAGAGCTACAAAGAAAAAGAGCCAAGTTACTTATAAAGGAAGACCCATCAGAATAACACAGATTACTCAATGGAAACAATGAAAGCAAGAAGGTCTTGGTCAGATGTTATACATGACCAGGTTTCCCTTCTGAGAACAGACACACTACCAGTTGCCACACTAGAGTATATTCAGGAAGTTGCCTGGCAAGTACAAGGGAAGAGAAGCAGAACAAAAATAGAAAGTCTTTCATGTGTCATCTCCTTATGAGAAAATGGGTGGGTACAAATTTACATATCCACGCCTAGGGGTGTGCACTCTGCACTTTACTTAGCATGTTCGGCTGGCTCCATGTTGAGTTTACCAAGTGGCCATGGCCAGTATATGACAGAATGCTTAGCTCACCTGGTGGCACATGGGGTTATTGGACTATCATGTTTACCACATAGCTGCTACATTCCACAAATCTTACAATACAGACACTAAAAAAGCAAGGCTGCCAGCCAAGACTACTATAACCAGCAAAACTATCAATCACCATGGATGGAGTAAACAAGATATTTTATGAAAAAACTAGACTTAAATAATATGTATTTAAAAATCCAGCCTTACAGAATGCAGTAGAGGAAAAACTCCAAACTAAGGAAACCAGATATACTCATGAAACCACAAGCAATTAATAATCCCGCAGAAGAAAACCCCCCAAAAACACATATGTTATTCCCCCAAATAACAGAAAATAGAAATTCTTGATTATTAATATCCCTTAATATCAAAGGACTCAACTCACATATAAAAATACATGAAGTCTCAGTCCGAATCTTTTATACCCCCAACACAAGGGCACCTACATATGTAAAAGAAACACTACCAATGCTTAAATCTCATATCAACCCCACATATTAATAGTGGGAGTCTTTAATACCCCAATCTCAGCAATGGATAGGTCTACTAACAGAAACTCAACACAGAAATAAGGGATCTAACAGATATTAAGACCCAAATGTACTTTATATAAATATATATATACAGAACTTGCCACCCCAACAAAGAGGAATAAACTTATTTCTCAGCATCCCATGGAACTTTCTGTAAAACTGACCACATACTCGGTCATAATGCAAACATCAATAGATTAAAAAAAAGTGGGAATAACTCCTTATATCATATCAGACCACCATGGTCTAAAGTTAGAGTTCAACAACAAAAATCACAGAAAGCCTATAAATACATGGAAACTGAACATCTCTCAATTGAACCACCTCTGGGTCAAGTTAAGAAAGAAATTAAAGACTTCCTAGAATTCAGTGAAAATGAATACACAACATCCCAAACTTATGGAACACAATGAAAGCAGTCCTGAGAGAAAAAGTAATAGCACTAGATGCCTACATGAAAAATCTAGAAAAATCACTTTATTCTCTTTATAGTTATTGTTAACTTATCAGCATTTTAAATTTAATTTACTGTTTTTCTTGATAAATACAAAATTTTAAAAAAAGAAATATAATCTGAAAAAAAGAAAAACCTAGAAAAATCACACACAAGAAACTTAATAGCACAGCTGAACTCTTTAGAATAGTTAGAAGCAAACTCACCTAGAAGAAGTAGATGGCAGGAAATAATCAAACTTAGGGCTGAAATTAATACAATTGAAACACAGAGAGTAATACAAAGAATCAATGACCCAAAAATGTGGTTCTTGCAGAAAGTCTCAAGATAGGTAAACCATTATCCAAACTAACCAAAAGGCAGAGAGAGAGCATTCAAATGAACAGAATCAGAAATGAAAAGGGGGACATAACAACAGACACCCAGGAAGTCCAAGAAAATCATTAGGTCATACTCCATTAAAATGGAAAATCTAATAGAAATCGACAGCTTTTTGGACATGTACCACTTACGATAATTAAATCAAGAATAGATAAATGACCTAAATAGACCTATATCTCCCAAGGAAATTGAAGGTATTATTAAAAGTCTCCGAAATTAAAAAAAAAAAAAAAAAAAAAAAAAAAAAAAAAAAAAAAAAAAAAAAAAAAAAAAAAAAA